>ML272532.1:2745-20562 GCA_005239495.1 Nicotiana undulata | reverse complement strand
CGTGTTACCGGGCCCGTATTATGGTTCCGGAGCCCGTAACAGGTTTAATATATGTTATGTGACTTATTTGTAAAATTTGGTGTAAAACGGACTTGAGATGACGTGTTTCAGATCAAAATCGGAAAAATTAAGCTTTACGAAGTTTTAAGAAAATTCTAAGAGTTTTGAGGTTTGATTCGATGATTTTGATGATATTTTAGTGATTTAAATGCTTGAATAAGTCCGTAGGATTTTTTGGGAGTCGTGTGTGTTTTTGGTTTTGAGACCCGAGGGCTCGAGTGAGTTTTGGGTAGCTAACGGGGTGAAATAGGCTTGGAAATTTATGGGTTTTTTCTCAGTTGCTGATGTCTAGTGTTTTCTTCTCTGCGATCGCAGCCTTTGATCCGCGATCGCAGAGGTCTGTCCAGGTCTCTTCCGCGATCGCATCCCTTCGACCCGCGATCGCATAGTGTGATGCCACAGTGTTCCGTGATCGCAAACGTCTTCCTGCGATCGCATAGGGTCAGCTTGGCTCTATTCCGCGATCGCAACTTCTCTTCTACGATCGCAGTGAGTTAGGACCCAATGCTCCGCGATCGCAGCCCCTTTCCTGCGATCGCGATAAACAAAACTGCCCAGTTTATTCTATAACTCAAAAACAGAATACTTACACGAGATTTTTCATAATTCACCAACTTCTTTTTCTCCAAGACCTCATAGGAGATTCCCAAGCTAGATTCCCTCCATAAACACTTGGGTAAGTGATCTTAACTTATAATTCTTCCATTTCCTTCCATAATCACTAGAAAATCTAGGCCTAAAATCATAAAATCAAGTAGAAATTAGGGGTTTTAGGTAGAGTTAGGTTTTTGGGAAAATTGGGTGATTCAACCTCAATTTGGGGTCGGATCTTGAAACAAATCATATATTTGAACTCGTGGGGTTATGGGTGATCGGGTTTTGGTCCGAGCCTCGTGTTTGGACCAAGCAGGCCCGGGTTCAAATTTTGGTATTTTTGGAAGAATGCTAGAAATTGAATATCTAGGCTATGGGATTGTGTTATTGAGTCTTTATTGATATTATTGAATTAATTATGCCTAGATATCGTTGTTTCGGAGTCGGATTATAAAGGAAAGACGGTCTTAGAGGGTTGATTGCTATACTTTGGACCGAGGTAAGTGTCTTGCCTAACTTTGGTGAGGGAATAGGTATTATTTGCTATGTGCTAAGTGATTATCATGTTCATTGCATAGGTGAGGTGACGAGTACCTATGCAATGTGTGTCAAGCATGCCCGTGAGTCTATTTTGATAGAAATTGCAGTATTTCTTCCATGTTTAGCATATTATGAGATTGTCTTTACTTGGTAATTTATTCTTGATTGAAAGTATTGGCTGTTGAGCTTGAGAAGTGTTGATACGAATGATAATTTGAGTGTAGAGTATGCGATTGAGGTGATTGGTTATAGATGAGACCCTTGCCAGGCATTTATTGAGTGATTAATTGATGTTTTTCCCCTTGCCAAGTGTTTTGAACTGTCAATTTCCACTATGTTGTACTTCTTACCATTATATATGTGATTGTTTGGTGAGGAAGAGTGTAAAGCACGAAGGGTGATGTCGTGCCATGATATCTGATTACATTGCATAGTGAGGAAGAGTGTAAAGCACGAAGGGTGATGCCGTGCCATGATTCATATTGATTATAAGCACGAAGGTTAATGTCGTGCCATGACTTTTATTGATTATAAGAACGAAGGTTAATG
Organism: Nicotiana undulata; assembly: GCA_005239495.1. Taxonomy (NCBI): domain Eukaryota; kingdom Viridiplantae; phylum Streptophyta; class Magnoliopsida; order Solanales; family Solanaceae; genus Nicotiana; species Nicotiana undulata. The sequence goes on along the minus strand of ML272532.1, from coordinate 18,819 downwards.
TCGTTCCATGATATACATTGCCTTACATTGTACATTGCATTGTGAGGAAAAGAGTGGAAGCACGAAGGGTGATGTCGTGGCATGACATTTGATTACATTGCACAGTGAGGAAGAGTGTAAAGCACGAAGGGTGATGTCGTGCCATGATACTTGATTATATTGCATTGTGAGGAAGAGAGTAAAAGCACGAAGGGTGATGCCGTGCCATTGTTTATATTTCTGGTACTTATACTTGTTTCGTTGGCTATTGTGTTAGATTGCCTCCTTTGCTTACTTATATCTGTCAATTTGACTGCTTCAATTCACTTGTTCCCCTTAATGTTCCCGTATCCCTTACTTGTCTGCTTATCTCTTGCCTTGTATTATCCCTGTTACCTACTGTAGAATAGGACAGATTATCGTTATTGTCAACTCTAGCCTCATCACTACTTCGGATGAGGTTAGGCTCGGCACTTACTCAGTACATGGGGTCGGTTGTACTGATGTTACACTGCACTTCTTAATGTTGTGCATATCCCGCATCCGGACCCAGTGGACCGCATTGAGGGAGTCACCTTCAGTCCACCCAGAGCTTCAAGGTATACTGATGGCGTTCGTGGGCCTTGGTGTCTCTCCTGCATTTGGATTCCTTATTGTCTTGCTCTTTCTCCTAGTTTCAAGACAATTATATATTTCTTTTCAGACTCTGTATTTAGCACTCAGTTTAGATAGTCCGTGAGGTTGTGACACCCCGGTTTTGGGATTATGCGATGTTGTTATCTTTACTATGTCATTACGCATTTTCAGAGTATGGTTACATTTCCGCTGTTAAAGTTATGAAGTATGTTGGTTATTTCAGTTAAGATTTGGAGGGGATTAAATTTTACTACTGTTGGATTGATTTAAAAATATTAACGTGTAGTTTACGTTGGCTTGTCTAGCGGGTTCAATGTTAGACGCAGTCACGGTCTCAAAGGTGGGATTTCGGGTCGTGACAATAATGCACATTTAGCCTTATATGTTCTACAATTTCCTCATCGAAAGTTTGATCTAGCATGATCATCCCATGCTTCACCTTGCCGCAATTCTTCCACATCCTGAAGATCTTCATTGATTGGAAAATATTCAGGAAATACATGAGAAAGTGCACCCAATCCAGTCCAATTTTCATGCCAAATATTAGTTGTTCCACTCTTCAATTCCCATAGGATCTCATGTTCTACTTCTTCCTTAGCATTCAGCATTTGTCTCCAAACGTGAGACCCTCTCTTAAACTGCACCACCGTTCCTTCTTGCAATACTTATTCCACATGAAATTAGACCACGAAGATTTTGTGGTCCTAAATCTCCACCATAGTTTAGCAAATAGTGCCCTTGATACATCATGTAAGGACCTAAAATCTAGGCCCCTTTCCTCTTTAGGAAGGCAAAGATTTTTCCATGAAGCCCAATGTGTTCTTCTTCATTCTTCCTTTGTTCTAAAAAAGATCCTAGCAAAAATCTTATGAAGATTCTCCATAACATTTTTTGGTGGATGAAGGACTGATAACATGTGGACTAGCATACTTTGCAACACACTAGAAATGAGTGTTGTCGTTCCTCCAAATTACAACAGCTTCCCTTTCAGGTGACATCACCTTATTGATAAGATCCTCATAATAATCCTTCCTCTTTAGTGTAAAAAATAGAACACCCTAGATATGTGAAGGGGAATTTACCTCTTGCAAATCCTATAATAGTTCCAACTGCCTGAAACAATCAATTAGAAATCTTTGAATGCATGTAGTATGAACTCTTATCTTTGTTGATCATCTGGCCTGATATCTTCTCATAGTTCCCCAACACTGCCATAATATTGCTCAAGGATGGAGGATGAGCAGAAGCAAAGATTATAGTATCATCAGCATATGCCAATTGATTTAAAGGATCAGACCACTTACGTATTTCAAATCCTACTAATGACTTGTCTTCCAATAGCTTATTCATAGATCTGGAACGTACCTCAGCTGACAGAATGAACAATGCTGGAGATAGTGGATCCCCTTACTTCACACCCCTTGTAGACTTAAAGTTCCACACCATGTCGATGAAGTGCTCAAAAAATCCCATCTTCCTTAGCACATGCAATAAGTACTTCCATGAAACCCTATCATAGGCCTTAGCCATATCAAGCTTGATCACCACATTAGCTGGCTTTCCCCTTAACCTTTTGTCAGTGACAATTTTTTGAGTCAATAAGATATTCTCAAATATACTCCTATTGTTACGCCCCGCAATATTACGATGATGTTACGCCCTACAATATTATATGACAATGATATTACGCCATGCAGTATTAAATTACGACGATGTTGCACCATGTAGTATTGTACGTTGAATTTATCGTAAGGTAATTGACATCAGTACAAAGAAAAGATTATTTGGAGATTATAAGGATTATGCTATTTCAAGCAAGTGATGAGAAAATTCGTGAAGGTGAGAGGGGAAGCAAGTCAAAGAAAATAAATTTTCGTCCAAGTTTAGCATATTGGGATAAAATACGGACCGAGCATTAATACCCGATATTTATGGACTAGTACCATACAAGGTACCATATGACCATGATGGTATGATATATAAAAGGGTATTAAAAATGAATAGTATTTTAAGTAATTTGAGATAATTCTTAATTATGTAGGTAATTAGTTAATTATTGGTTAATGGGAGAATTAACAAAGTTAATTATTAATTACTGGTTAATTAAGGTCTTCTGGACAAAGACCAAAGATTGTCACATCGCAGCAATACAATGTCCAAATTGTGACTCTTACAATTGAGTGATTGGGTGACAAAGTAATGTTTTAATTACATAACACCTCATTCCTAAAATTTGGAGTTTTTGATAGGTGGCAAAGTAATAACTTCATCTCTAGGATTTTGAATACAAGACTTTCATTCCTAACATTTTCATTTCTAACAATCAGACATGATTCCTTCCTTTATAACATTTCAACGTAATTTCACACGATTCATTTCTAAATACTACATTAGCAACGTAATTCTTCAACCAATTCCTACACACAAAAAATCCAACGAGAATTATTAGAACTTTAGCAACGTAAAATTTTGCGGTTCTAAAAGAGTAGGGTGCAACCTTTTCCAAAAATATCATACGGATTTTTCTCTACTCCAGGTATGTTAAGGCTATCCTTTCTTTCTTTTTGGCATGATTTATATGACATGAACGAAACGAGAAAATGCACAACTTCCATAAATGACTCTATTCATAGAAATACTAGAGAAGTTGATGTTCTTGATTCTCCATGTGTCATATTATTCTATCATATGTTCATGGGTCTCAAAAATACGTAAGTTGGTAAAGTTTATTTCATGATATTAATCACAGGCATAATGGTCTTATGACGTACCCAGAGATTTTATTAACATATTTTCACGTGCATTTCATGCATTTACATATGCACATTGACCCATGATCAGATGGCGTTATATACGCGTGTATATATATATATATATATGGGATATGGGAAAGGTTATGGCGTTATATACGCACCGCCATCTAATCAGCTAGTATACGTTGATGATTTTGCCCACAGTGGCCGAGATGATATGATGGGATGACCTCAGAGTCCTGATGATGTTATGAAACATGTACCTATGCACGACATGACATTCATACGCATATGTATAAAACTATAATTATTTCATGATTTACAAAGTTATCCAGACTTACAGGTTGAGTCATTTACTCTATATTTCTTCCATGTCTTTTACGTACTTATTTATGTCTTACATACTCGGTACATTATTCGTACTGACGTCCTTTTTTCCTGGGGACATTGCGTTCATACTTGCAGGTCTCGATAGACAGGTCGAGAGTCCTCCAAGTAGGCGATCAGCTCAGCGGAAGATGTTGGTGCACTCCATTGGCTCCGGAGTTGCTTGTTTGGTCACTATAATTTAGATGTGTATTGTTTGGTATGGTGGGGATCTATCTCAGCCTTTATGAAAATTATTAATCCTTAGAGGTTTGTAGACAGATGTCATGTACGTAAAAGATTTTATGGCCTTGTCGGCCTATGTTCAGTATACGAGTGGTTATTGTAACGACCTGGTCTGTCGTTACGTAGAACCTGCATTATAATTATTGTTATTGCCTTGTTATAGATTGGCTATACTGTATTTGATGTATTAGAGTTGATAGGCTTGAAATCGAATGGTTGTGGTGAGAGTTCAGTCAATTAGCCTTTAAAAATAGCCTTAAAATGGGAAGAGTCAATTGGTAGTTGACTTATTGGTAAACGACCTCGGAATATGGATTTTATGGCTCGAATAGCTTCGTTAAGGGATTTGGGACTTAGGAGTGTGTTCAGGATAATTTTGTGATGTACGGTGTAGAATTAGGCTTGAATTGGCGAAAGTTAGTTTTTGGAGATTTCTTGTCGGTAGTGGAAAACAGGCTATCGGGGTCAGAATGGAATTCCGATAGTTGGAAAAAGTTTGTAATATCATTTTTGACTTGTCTACAAAATTTTAGGTCAATCGGAGTTAATTTGGATAGTTTTGGCATCATTGGTGGATTTTAGAAATATCAAAGTTCTTAGGCTTGAATCCGATGTAAAATTGGTGTTTTGATGTTAATTTTAGTGTTTTGAGAGTGAAACTAAGTTTGAATTTTCATATGTGAGGCGTTGGTATGTTTGGTTGGGGTCCCGAGGGGCTCGGGATTGATTTCGGATAGTTAGCGGGAAGTTTGGAACTTGAAATATGCAGCTTCAGCTGCTGGTGCTAGTGTAATCGCACTTGCGGAAGTTTGACCGCAGGTGCGGGCCCGCAGGAGCGAGCGGAGCACAGAAGGTGCGGAAGTGAGGGTCTCAGTAGAGGATCGCAAGAGCGGGAGTAGGATCGCACTTGCGAAGTCGAAGGCGCGGAGAAGAGGTCGCAGGTGCGGAAGTTATCCCGCTTCCGGGAAGTCGCAAGTGCAGACCTGGGACCGCAGGTGCGGGTCCGCAGGTGCGCTTAAGTGGCCGCAGGTGCGGAACCACTGTTCAGAAAATATAAGATAAACCCTCCACGACTTAAACATATTTTTAGACCATTGTTGTACGGAAAAGAGCTTTTGAGGCGATTTTTGAAGGGGGGAATTCTTGTTCTTCATAGAGGTAAGTGTTTTGATCATTAAAACTATATTATAGGAAATTATAAAGCATAATCTCAGCATTTAATTCATGAAAATCAGTAGAAAATTAGGTTTTAGGGCTTGAGATTATGAGACCTTTAAGGGTCGATTTGAGGGGTCAAACGAACTCCGATTTTAGTGTTCTTTATATGTACGGACTCGTGAGAGGAAGAAGTAAACTTTTGTATAAAAAATTCTGAGTTTCGAGATGCCATCCCGGGTGTCGGGTTTTGACCGGTTTCGGATTTTGGGTAAAATTTGATATCTTTCGATTGGAAATTGTTCCTTAAGCACATATTGATGACAAAAATCTGAACTTGGTAGATTTGGAGCCTTCGGAGGTTGATTCGAGAGGCAAGCGCATTGCGGAATAGTTTTCGGGCTAGTTTTGAGGTAAGTAATATCTTTAAATCTGGTCCTGAGGGTATGAAACCCCGGACTATGCACCCTTTCACGAGTTTTGGAATGGAAATTTTGGAACTTTGGAAATATATTCCCTATTTAGGCAACTATTGAGTTGCGAAACCAATTTTTAAGCCTATGCTTAATAATATTGATATATATTTTGATATGATTTGGGCTGTAAGCCATGTTTGGGGCCTAATGCCGATCTGTTTACCCCTTGGGGGATGTTTTACTATTTTCCTCACTGATATGTTATTATTTTTCACTAAGTCTTTTCTGTGAAATAGTTTTGACACTCAGAGTATTTTGATACTGCTTCTTGAAAATGAAACACTATTTTTGGATAGAGAACTCGGTATATTATGGCCTGAAGGGCAAATTGAGAGTGTCTGACTGAGTGAGGCTGTTGGCCTATATTGTGAGAATGATATGATATGAGTGAGGTTGCGGGCCTATACTATGTGTGATTTATGCCATGTTGTGGCTTATTATAGCGTTTGGGCTGTAGGAACCCCTCCGGAGTCTGTACACACCCCCAGTGAGCACCGGTACCGATTGAGTGATGCCCGCGGGGCTTATGATGAGTGATTGTGAGGATGCCTGATGGGCAGAGTGATTGTGAGGTTGCCTGATGGGCTAATACTGAAAGATATTGTGATGAGAAACTATTATGGCCCGAGGGACAGTTTTATGAAGATTTTTACTGAGTATTCAAACGGTGATTTACTTCGTTTTCAAATTGGTTTTACTGAGAAATTTACTGAGATAATACTGATATTACACTTGTTTCAAAGGATTTCTGGAAATTGGTTTTTGAACCTATGTATTTGCGAAATACTACTTGGTGACTTGGTGTTTTACTAGTTTTTGTGAAATTGTGTATCTGTACTGTGTGTTTATATTTCTCAGACTGTGATTTATTTTCATTACTACTGAGTTGGCATACTCATAAAGACTCCATGTGCCTCTGTGCACAGATCGAGGTAGTAGCTCGCAGCAGTAGCTGACGCAGGTTCGATAACAGCATTTCACGGGATTCCGAGGTAGCTTTCTAGCGTCCACAGCTTCTCCACTTCCCTTCCCTATTTAGCTTTAGCATTTGATTCAGAGACATATTATAGTTTTAGCAGAGTTAGATTTAATTATTCTTAGATGCTCATGACTATTGACTACAGTTCTTGGGAGGTTTGTTTAGGCTAATATGGGAACGCTAGGACTTAATTATATTATTTGATGCTATGGTTGCATCCTTATTATTGAATTTTAAACTCTTATAATTGAACAAAAGCGTAGTAATGTGATGGTTGGCTAGCCTAGTTCCACGATAGGCGCCATCACGACCTGTTAGGATTTGGAGTCGTGAAAGTTATTTTGGTCTTAGAGGCCCATATGTCTTATGTATAAGTTGGTATTACATGTTGTATTCAACCTATTTCACAGCAGCCTCTCCGGCTCAGTTATATATGCTAGTATGATACAAAAATATACGCTATGTTGGTACTCGGTTGAGTAAGGTACTGAGTGGCCGTCGCGGCCCATCGGTTTGGGTCATGAAACCTACCTTTTACAAATCCGGATTGATTAGGAGATGTTAGAGAAGGCAAAAAAATCTCCAAACTATCATGTAACACTCTAGACAAGACCTTGTTAATGAAGTTGCTCAAACTAATAGGTCTTAAATCAGGAAAGGTCTCAACTCTAGGTTTCTTAGGCAACAACACTAGATTGGTGTGAGTGATGGATTTAGGCAGTGCAGATCCTTTAAAAAAGTGTAGCACCATGTTGTGTATATCAGCACTAATAACATCCCAGCATGTTTGATAAAACATGCCAGTGAATCCATCAGGACAACTAGCACTCTCCCCACTAAGCTCAAAAACTCTTGTCCTTACCTCTTCAATTGTTGGCAATCTGCTAAGTTCCAAATTCTGTTCCATAGTGACTATCAAAGGTACATTATTGAGCAAGGAAAAGTCAGAAGCGTCACCGTCATTTGTGAATTGTTTTTTATAGAAGTCCACTGCAGTTGTAGCCAATTTCTCCTAGTCTTCAATCCACACCCCACTGCCACTTTTGATCCTCTTCAGTTGCAATTTATTTATTTTTCCATTGACATGATTGTGAAAGAAACTTGTATTCGTATATCCTTCAGCAAACCAAGTCTTTCCAGCTTTTTGCTTCCAATACTGCTCCTCAATACTCAAGTATTTCTTCAATTCAGATTGAGCCTTTTGAAGCACAATCCTATTCTCAATTGTAGGCTCTTCTTCAAACAACATCGCTTTCACCCTAACAATGTCCTCCAAAATATCCAATTTCTTGAAGATATCACCAAATGTTTCCCTACTTCATTTTGACAGTGTTTCCTTCACCCTCTTGAGCTTCTGCTTGAACATCAAAAATGGATCCCCTATGAAGTCAGCTTCCCAACTTTGCCTCACCACATCCATAAATATGGCATGCTTAGTCCAAAAGTTCAAGAACCTAAAAGGCTTGACAAAATTGGTGGTCTTCTCCCCACATGTCATTAGCAATGGTGCATGATCGGATCCAGTTCTGATTAGATGTTCAACTTCAATAGTTGTCAACATGTTCTGAAATGGCAAGTTCACAAAGATCCTATCCGATCTTTTGAATATACACGCAGGATTGGATTTCCCATTCCACCATGTAAATGGACTTCCTTTGTATCCTTGCCCAAACAAACCACAAGAGTTTACACAAATGCAAAATCCTCATATTCAGGAGGGGTGTACTGGCAGTCCTCATATTTTCTCATCTTCATGCCATATCACATTGAAATCCCCTCCAACCAACCATGGCAACTTCATATCACTTGCTAAGTAATACAAGTGATCCCACAATTCCAACCTCTCTATTGCTGAACATTTTGCATAAACAATGGTCATCATCATGTGCTGCCCCAGGTCATGGTGAAACACTCTCACAGTCACCTGTTGCTCAGTATCCTCCACTAATTCCCATTCCACCACTGCATCAAAGAACAACCATATTTTCCTATTAGTATTTGCATATGCAGTCTTCATATTCAACCTCCTTCTATATCTATCAATGAGTCTCTTCTTTTGAAAAGGCTCCATCAATGCAACTACACAAAAACGATGCTCCATATTCATGTTGATCACCCTAGAAAAGGCCTGATGTGTATTCACAGACCTTATGTTCCATATTAATGCTTTGATCATCATCATTTAGATAAGGAAGCTTCCCTCCTGTGCATTATTCTTGATGGTTGTGATGGCTCTTTATTTTGATTCTTCTTTATTTTCTTACCTCCTTTAGCACTAGCTGTGGGTGATAAATCTCCTTCCCTAGCCACTTGTTTGAAGTTTTCTCCTGTAGATTCATCATCTCCTTCATCCTACATTGGACTTTGTCTCATTAGGTCTTCATCAATTTGTGCCACATTGTGTGTAACTAAATCATGTAAATGTTGTAGATGAGTCTTCAGTGGAACATTAAGTTGCAGCTTCATAATTTGATAAGTGCCATACTCCATAGGCACTTCCTCTATTTCCCCAGATGCTCTTGGAACTATTGCCCGCTCATCAGCCTTTTCCTTTCTATTCTCAATAGAAGAAGAAACAGCCTGCATCATTTTAAATTGCTGCTCATAGACACTGCCTAGCCCAGGAATTATTGTAGTAGTCTGCTCAGAAATGTCTGTTCTATTGATATCACCAGCCTTATTTCCTGTGTTTTGATCTGAACCCACTGTATCATCCCTAATCTTCACATTATCATCTCCATCAAGTTTGTTCTCCACTGCATACACCGGAACACCATTTACATAGGCCAAAATCTTTCCAGTTGCACTAGGGATAGGATTAACTGTGGATGTCTCATCAGGTGACCCTGGCGCCAGGTCTAGCGTCGCCAGCCTAAAGCCTGGGGAACCTGGATTTAGGCCTGGCGTCGCCGGCCTATCACTAGGTTGAGTGTTTTCCTTCTTCACCTTGTCTCCTTTTGTCTATGTCGTGCATAGCTGATCATCCTCCACCTCTATAGCATCACTCCATAAAACCTTTGTTGAGTTTACCTCATCAAGGTCCTCAAGCTGCCCAGAATCTGCAAATGTTTGAGATGGTATATCTTGGCATGATTGGTTTGTAGTCACATTGGGTTGCCTAAGCTCCTCTTCTATTAACCTAGTCGATTATGGTTTCCTTATCATCTCTTTCATCAGTACTTTGATCACTAGGTACAATAGAATTAGCCTTAGCTAAGTTCCCATTATGCTAATCTTCCAACACTTTCTAAACTGCTTCCTTCTTCACACGCTTAAGTTCATGTTGATTACCTTCTGCAGCTGGTTTAGAATTAGCATCTTTCCCTACCCTAACCCCAGAAGCCTTAGGATTAGGGCTTAACACTCCGGTAATTCCTTCTTTTTCCTTCTCCTGGACCTTCTTGGATTGCTTTTCCCCATGTTCCTTCTTCTTACCATTTTTATGATCCTCACATCTGCCTTCAGTAATTTATAGAGTAGATTGATGAACTTCCTCAACCTCTAGTGCATTAAACTTGTTCTTGGTTGTTATATCCTCAAGTTTGGCCTTCCCTTTACCCTTGTCAACTTCCTTTCCTTGTTTGTTATCAACAATGTGACCCCTATTATCCCGTTGGTATTTGTTCTTCCTTGCTTGTATCCATTCCTGCTTGGCATGATTAGTAGTTGGCTTACCAACCACCTTTCCACTTGCCAGAACCTTTGTTGAATTTGCAATTGTACCAATTTCTTCAGTACTCACCATAACTGTCTTCTCCTTGCCTTGATCCTTAACATCTTCATCAAATCTCTTGTGTAATTTAGGATGCATTACCCAACATTCTGCCTCGCTATGCCCTTGTTTTCTGCAAGGCTTGCAATATTTTGGCATATAGTCATACTTAATCCTAATCCATTTAAACTCTTATGGCCCAGATTCATCAGCTTCTTCCACAATCTTAATACAATGAGGGAACTTACCTAACAAGTTAACTTCCACCTTCACCTTAGCAACTAGGTCTAGTCCCATTTTGAGTTTCTAGGTCTACATGCAATGGATTACCAACTACACTAGCTAATGAAAATACACATTCCTTACCAAATAAATTTGGCGGAAGTTCTGGAAAGCTAATCCAAGCTATGGCAATTGGAGTCTCTTCATCAGGTATCCACCATGGATTCTATTTTGTACAACGCATCTGCCACAAGTCTGATTGAGCCTTTAAATAAAAAGTTGTCTTTGACAGAAGATGAACATATCCTCCAAAAGTGACAGCCTAATTAATACATGATTATCTTCGATAAAGCCAACTGAACAATGACCTTTAATCTCACATTGAATTGGAATCACTTTACGTAATTCACTAATAATAAGCTTCCCATACAAAAATTTCCCAAGAACTGCAAGTTGCCCTTGTTGTACGATAGATTGCTTTACTTCTTATTTCTTCTACTTCACAATTGGTTCTCCGTGAAGGAACTCAATTGGTTTCAATGGTAACGTGGCTAGGGTTTGCATGGTGGCATTAATGGTAGTAGGTTTTAAGATTTTTGCGTAATCCATGGGTAAGGGATTGTTGTTTCTAGTTGTAGATGGTTGGGCGATAGTGGGGGGATGTTGGGCAGGTAGCACAACCACTGGTGGTGGCTGGCCACCGGCCTTTGCTGCCATGGGAGGGTCGCCGGTGAGTTTAGGGTTTAGGAGAGAGAAGAGAGCTTTTTTTAAGCTGTATTTCAGTTTTGGTCACTTGATCTAGTTTTTAGTATATTGACTTACATACTCAGCACATTATTTCGTACCGACGTCCCTTTTCTGGGGGCGTTGTATTTCATGCGTGCAGGTTCAGATAGACAGACGGGTAGACCTCCACATTAGGTGTTTGTCGAGTTCAGCTTGATCAGTAAGCTCCATGCCCTTCAGAGTTGTCGGGTCTAGAGCTTTATGTACATCTTGTGTATATATGTTATGAGTAGGTTGGGGCCCTGTTCCAGTCATAGTATATCCATCAGTATAGTCTTAGTGCAGTATGTTGGGCTTGTAGGCCTTTTATGTATATTTTGTTGGTTTGCCAGCCGTAGTAGTTATGATAGCCTTGTCAGCCCAGCTTTATATTGATGTTTAGTCAGCATTCGCAATTGTCATTCAATGTGGCCCACGGCCAAAGTATGACATTATATGTTCATAGTCCCTTAGTCGCAAGTTGGTAAGCAAGGATAGGTGAGGCACCGAGTGCCAGTCTTGCTCCTAGGTTCGGACCATGACATGTCTGCTCAGCTCTTTTGTTGACATACAATGCTTCACATGCCTATTTTGAATCTAATGGCTCTATTAGATCAAATTCCAAAAGTTCTTCGCATTCTTTTTTTGCAAGCCGAAGATGATCTCGGATCATGCCTGAATGACTGGCTTTTGTTTGGTTGATGTTTTCATTATTCTTGAAAGGGAGCTTGATAAAAAAAACTCTTTGTTCTTCCATAACGGGCTATTTCCGTTCTTCATAAAATCCGTGTGGGATTCAGCACATGAATGCTCAATGGGATTCTGCTCAATCTCTTTGATTTGTTCGTCATTGGTGATTTGGAATAACCTTGGAATTTCATAATAAGGTTTGAACTGCTTCTTAAAGGTTATCCCATTATCCCTGATCTGGAGTTGATCTTTCAGTTGTCTAATAATGTCAAATCCAACAATAAGATTTTTTCGTGGTACATCAGACCCTATCAGTTTGGTTCTGTACTACAATCCTGGAAAGAACTCAATTGTGACTGGGTGTTTTGTGATGACGGTGGTATTCAGGATTCCATTTGATGCAGTATTAAAATCCTTAAATTGCGGCACCTATTGATCTTCAGGGAGAACAACAGGATTCATAAGTGAACAAGCAACTCCAGTGTCGATGAAAGCAATAACTCGAGTTGGTTTATCCCATTTGGATGAATAAACCTTGAGTTCTACTTGAGGGATGACTACGAGAGCATTGATCTCTTCTCGGGCTTCAGCCACCGGTTCTGAAGTTTGGTACTGGTTATCACCTTGATCTTCGTATATATCAAGAGAGAATAAAGTTTCTTCAGTGGGTTCATCATCCCTAAAAAATATGGATTCAAGGTCCTCCTCTTTTCCTATATGTATGCTAGTGTAATCTTCAATCTCTTCAAGTAGTTTGACAGATCTTCTCAATTGGGGACAATTTCTCGCGAAATGTCCGATTTTGTAGAAAATAAATATGTTTTTCTTGTGAAAATTTCCTGGCCTTCTTCGTCTGAAATATTTCTTGCGCTTGTTGGAACTTGATTTTCCATCTAGAATTCTGGCCATCTGAACCTCCTGAATCCTTTCTGTCTCCTAGATGTGTGGCAGGAACATCCTGATCCAGTGATCGGATCGGATATGCGGCATGCTTTGTCAAGCGCTAGATTGTGTTGGATAATTTGTTTTAGGGCTGAGTGCTTTATACAAATGTCCTCCAATTCAACAAAAATAGCTTGCATGATGTAGCCGGCTTGTGGAATTGTTATCAATTAAAACTTTTCTTCAATGATAGTCATGATTCGGCTTTCCAACAACTTTGGAAGGGAAGAGACAAAAGCTTGCTTCAGGTAGATGTCTCCGCCGATTTCAAAGTATATTTTTTCCATTTTTGAAATGCCTGTCAATGTCATTTCTGTCGATTGATACACACTTCATCTCGAATAGTTGTCTTTGCATTTTCTCTTGTCTTTGTCCAGTATCTCTGTAGAAAACATCATGTAGGATTATGATGTTAAAGGCAAAATATTGGAACGTAAGAAAAGTATTTTTTTTCTTGAATCCCAAGTGAGTTCCACCATTCTCTGAGGATTACTGAGAACCGTGAAGTTAGTTCTGACATGATGATATACTTTTCTCGTTGCACCAAATTTTTGGTCACCATCCAAGTATAGAAGTCTTGGATCCTTTGAGGCCATTTTGAAACCTTGAAGTCATCTAAGGTGAAAGTGTGGAAGCCAGTTCCAACAGGTTTTGACGCCATGGGTTCATGTCTTCTTTTTGGGATTGGTTCATCCGTCATGTCTTATTGATCCTCCTCTACTTCAGATGTTTCTGAGTCTCTTGGTTGGCTCACAAATATTGGGGGATCGTCTTCTTTGTAAGAGTTTGTTGTAGATTCATTGCTTGATTAAGAAGCCAGCCCCTTTGTAGGAAAACTTTTGCGACTATAAGCAAATTAACTGTTAGTATAACTTGGCAATAACCAACCATTTTTGTAGGAAACTTTTCATATCTATGATCTAGTTTGCTTTCTTGGAGTCTCTTGCTCTATTCTTTATACTGTGGTATCAGAGCCAGCCCGTCCTTTGGAGGGAGGAACATTTTACCAAATATGTCTGATTCCATCATCCCCTATCCCTTGCAAAAATGAATATGTCTCCTACTCTATATAAAACCTTGTCCAAAAAATATGATTACCTCTATGAATTAGATATCGTACCCGACGAACAGAAAGTATCATCCACTGAACTACCCCTCATAAACCCTTACTCCGCTTTTGCCACAAAATTATTTGCACCATGGACCCAAAATCCGTTCCTTGTAATTGTTGCCTCTTTACAGTTACATGTTATCTCTTCCGTAGTTGATTATCCTTATTTGAATTTATTGTTACATGTTATCTCTTCCGTAGTTGATTATCCTTAATTGAAGTTATTGTCAAATGTTATCTCTTCCGTAATTGATAATCCTTACATGGTATTCCTATTATTGTTGAACTACTCTTACTTGAAGTCGTTATTACTTGTTCATCGTTGAGCTTATTCTTCCGTTTCATTGCATTGTTGTCATTCTTGTATTGATTTACTTGTTGTACCTAGTGTTATTTGTTCTTGTTGTACTCAGTGTTGTTGAGCTGTGGGCTATATGTTGTTGTGGTATTAGAATTGTTGTTATGGAAATATTATGGTGTATGGGCACATGTGGTGCGGGTTGTTATGTTATGTCGCTATATTTTTGGCACATGTGGCATTGTTGAGAGGATTGCCGGGGCGTTCGCACGTGAGTTGTCCGTGCTATTGTTATTATTGATATTTGCACATGTGGCGTGACAAGACAGGCTATTGTCGCGTCCCATTTTCTCGCGAAACGGGTTTTGACATGTGACAGCTCTTTTAATGGGTACTAAAAGAGAAGAGCGCCACCTAAAGATTTTCTGGTGCGTTAGGGCACCTATATGCAAATAACTTTAAATTGACTAGTCAATATTATCAAAGATTGGGTAAATGTTCAAATTACCTTGAAAAGAAGGTGTTAGGCATTCTTTGAGGTTCACAAATATAATTCCCAGTCGAATTTTAAACTATGTGCGATTATTTGTTAGACTAAGTATTTGATCATACCAATTTATTAATTATTATAAATGACCAAGTGGTTAAACATATCTATTAGTTACTAATTATACTAAGCGACAAAGAAAGTAAATCAAGCAATTTGAATGATGACAAAGAACGAAACAGTTTTAAGGACCTTAGGCAGCAATACTTATAAATAAATAATAGATATCACAAGAAACGAAGTAGTAAAGCTACTATTTGAAGGTAAAACATCTTCTATTATGCACTGACTGTTTCCATAAATTAAAATTGGGAACGCACAAAATGAATAAAAAATGAATGAAAATACAGCTACCCCACGCAAATGAAATACATAGGGATCATCAATTAATTAGTTAAGGGGGACCTAAATTTTTAACCTTAATGGAACAACTCCCGTGCAAAGTCTGCTAAGACTTTTATAGCCAAAAGTGCATTGGCTATTGGAGCAGTTTGTGTATCATGTTTGTTACCCTCGTTACTATCTTTAAGTTGTTAACTTAAGAGCGCACTAATTAGTTTTAAATCACGTCTTAATTCAAAACTACGCATCCCTTCCTATAGTCCAGGAGGCTTTGGACGCTAGTCTAAAGGGAAGGTTTAGACTTAAAGAAAATCTCAAGTTTCTATTTCTATTCTTATTACTGTCACATAAAAGGGAACATATTGGGACTAACACATAAAGCGAGTAAGGGCTCATGGTGGTCTCTGAATTAATTAGCTAATTAGTAATAACTAGAATAGTAATCTCGGGCTCATAAAAAGGGATAAGCTCCTTAATATAATACTTAAAGCATAAGCGAGATAAAATACACATGTACGTAGTGAATAGATTATAAAATTGTTCAAATTAAAATGGGTCAACCACCCTAATTAAAACATTTTATTGTACATATTATTGGCAAAAGAAAAAGTTGGAAACAAAACAAGGAAGATTTAGGCCTCATTTGTTTTTTTTAAGATTAAGACGTCTGAATCTGAATACACATCTGAATATCAAGATTGTATTAAGATTAAGACGTCTGAATCTGAATACACATCTGAATATATTAAGATGTGTATTAAGATCTGAATAGAAATAATTAAGACTGTTTGATTTTTAACATCTGAATGTATAAAATTTATCTTTATTTAAAAATTAATAAACATAAAATTCAAA
>ML272531.1:0-62407 GCA_005239495.1 Nicotiana undulata | reverse complement strand
TTTTAGCAGAGTTAGATTTATTTATTCTTAGATGCTCGTGACTATTGACTCCAGTTCTTGGGAGGTTGTTAGACTATTATTGGGACGTTAAGACTTATTTCTATAAATTATGATGTGGTTGCTTGCTTATTATTTAATTGTGAACTATTTTAATTGAACAAAAGCGTAGCAATGTGATGGTTGGCTAGCCTAGTTCCACGATAGACGCCATCACGGCCTGTTAGGATTTGGGGTCGTGATAGTCCCGTTGTATTTAGGTATGTCCGACATGCAAAACTTTTTTGGAATTGGCTTCGGGATTGCACTCGGGGGAAAATATTTTTGCACAAACTTTTTGGAATCCAGCCCTTTCAAAATCGGAGGTGCTCCTGGTATTTGGTCGACCCTCGAGTTGTACGTTTCCAACTTTTTATCATTATCCTCGATCTTTTTTTCTCTTGAATCAATCCTCTATGTGAGTTCTTCGAGCATCCTCATGATTGTGGGGTCAGCCCCTGATCCATTATTACTCGACCTTTCTGGGATTGGTTCAGCACGATGAGTGGTTTCTGGTCCCACCACGCTAAGAGTCTTTTGTTGACTTTGCAGCTAAGCGATAGCGATCTGCTGCGCTTGTAACATTTCAAAGATTACTCGGAGGCTCACTTCCTCATCTCCTCGACCCGATGTTCTTTGGCCACCAGGTTGGACTTCTCCGCGTACGCTTCCTCTAACGTCGGTGCCTAAGTCGACGTTTAGAGCAATGTGTGAACCAACATCGACTGGGTTAGGAACTGGCACTACCCCAGGGTTAAGCGGTGGTACCTCATCCCCTGAAGCTATTGCATTATCATTTTCCCCATGGAATCCGAGACCGTTATTACCATGTACTGGTGTGTTTGCTGAGTTAGACATGTTTTAGCCTGCAAACAAAGAGTCTTTGACAAGAAAAAGTGTGAAGAATAACGTGTGTTATCATAAAATTAACACTGAAATAATCACTATTATCATTAGCCCCACGGTGGGCGTCAAACTGTTTACCTCAAAAATATGAGTAACAATTAAATTTTATTTGTGGTTTTAAAGATACGTGATTCAGTTCTATACTACTAATAAATAAGAAGAATAAGGTAATAATGAAAAGAATAAGTGAACCAAACCAGTATTGCTTAAGCAACGTCGACCTCGAGCTTAATGACCTAGAGGTAAATCAAGAACAGTAAAGCAAGAAGAAATAATAAAGTTTAAAGGACAATTCTGATGAACAATGAGAGAAAAGTAGAGAGTATATTCTTTTCCAATGATTATATGATGTTTACAAATGATTGGGGTCCCCTTTATATAGGAGGAGAAACCCTAAATAAGGTACATTTATATTTATAGTAAAGAACCTTATTGGGACAGTTGTGTAACCACCTCGTACGAATTTGTACAAATTTGTACAAATATATTCCGGAATTTATGCCTTGATCTTTGTGCCATTAAGAAATTCACACTTATTTTGGCACAGATCCATAACGGTGCTATCTCGAGGTAGACCATGTTCAGTCCCGGATTTGATCCCCGAAGTATGCACTTTTTAGCTGGACTTGACCCTAACTTCGATTCATTCGAACTCAAGCTCGGGGTAATAACTTGGACTTCAAAATCGGGCTCCCTGATTTCGACCGTATACAACATCTTTTATGGGAAAATATCACTTAATATTTTATGTTATTGTAATTGCAAGGCTTATAAGCGTACACCACAAACATGCAGAAAACAGAAATTAGAAAGAGACACGAAACTAATAAACGCACTCCCTAATTTGCCACGAGAAATTCAAAAAATAGCCAGATTTACAAGTGGCCACCAGGTTGGACCTCTCCACGTACGCTTCCTCCAACGTTGGTGCCTAAGTCGACGTTTAGAGCAATGTGTGAACCAACAGCGACTGGGTTAGGAACTGGCACTACCCCAGGATTAAGCGGTGGTACCCCGGCCCCTGAAGCTGTTGCATTATCATTTTCCCCTTGGAATACGAGACCGTTATTACCATGTACTGGTGTGTTTGCTGAGTTCGACATGTTTTAGCCTGTAAACAAAGAGTCTTTGATAAGAAAAAGTGTGAAGAATAACGTGTGTTATCAGAAAATTAGCACCAAAATAATCATTATTATCATTAGCCCCACGGTGGGCGCCAAACTGTTTACCTAAAAAATATGAGTAACAATTAAATTTTATTTGTGATTTTAAAGATACGTGATTCAGTTCAATACTACTAATAAATAAGAAGTATAAGGTAATAATGAAAAGAATAAGTGAACCAAACCAGTATTGCTTAAGCAGCGTCGACCTCGAGCTTAATGACCTAGAGGTAAATAATGAACAGTAAAGCAAGAAGAAATAATAAAGTTTAAAGGACAATTCTGATGAACAATGAGCGAAAAGTAGAGAGTATATTCTTTGCCAATGATTAGATGATGTTTACTAATGATTGGGGTCTCCTTTATATAGGAGGAGAAACCCTAAATAAGGTACATTTATATTTACAGTAAAGAACCTTACTGGGACAGTTGTGTAACCACCTCGTACAGATTTGTACAAATATTTACAAATATATTCCGGAATTTATGCCTTGATCTTTGTGCCATTAAGAAATTCACACTTATTTTGGCACAGATCCATAACGGTGCTATCTCGAGATAGACCATGTTCAGTCCTTGATTTGATCCCCGAAGTATGCACTTTTTAGTTGGACTTGACCCTGACTTCAATTCATCCGAACTCGAGCTCGGGGTAATAACTTGGACTTCAAAATCGGGCTCCCTGATTTCGACCGTATACAACATCTTTTATGGGAAAATGTCACTTTAATATTTTATGTTATTGTAATTGCAAGGCTTGTAAACGTACACCACAAACATGCAGAAAACAGAAATTAGAAAGAGACACGAAACTAATAAACGCACTCCCTAGTTTGCTGCGAGAAATTCAAAAAATAGCCAGATTTACAAGTGGTCATTCAAAAATAGTCACAATTTTAGAAGTAATCGAAATTTAGCCACTTTTCATGTGAAGATAAATCAGAACGAAAACACTGTTCAAAATCCGGAAAATACTCCAGTATAGTATACTGGAACTCCAGTATAATATACTGGAGTTCCAACATAAGTATACTGGAACTCCAATATATTATACTGGAGTTCCAGTATAATATACTGGAGTTCCAGTATAATATACTGGAGTTCCAGTATAATATACCGATCCAACATAATATGTTGGAAGTCCATACACAAGTGCTCCAATCTCCAGTATATTATGTTGGAACTTTCTGCGTGTTGGAGTTCCAGCATAATATGTTGGAAATTCATACACAGGTGCACCAATCTACAGTATATTAGGCTGGACCGGTTCGTGTTGCAGCAAAATAGTGGTTATTTTTCAATGACATTGCAAACGCTGACTAATTTTGAATGACCAGTCTAAAAACTGGCTAGCCCGTGCTAGTTTTACTAGTTTGCTTGGCAAAAGCAAGGGTGACATTAACCGGGTCGGGTTCATAGGCCTTAAGGGCCCATTCTTCAGCTTTTTGGGCTCGCCTCCGTAAAAATAGCACGGGCTAGTCAGTTTTCGGACTGGTCATTCAAAAATAGTCAGCGTTTGCAACGTCTTTGAAAAATAGCCACTATTTTGCTGCAATACGGAAAGTTCCAGCATAATATACTGGAGATCGATGCACCTGTGTATGAACTTCCAACATATTATGCTGGAACTCCAACTCGCGTAAAGTTCCAGCATAATATACTGGAGATTGGAGCACCTCTGTTTGAACTTCCAATAACTGGAACTCCAGTATATTATGCTCCAAGTCCATTATATTGAGTTCCATTATACTATACTGGAATTCACGTATATTACGCTGGGGTATTTTACGGATTTTGAACAGTGTTTTCATTCAGATTTATCTTTACATGAAATATGGCTAAATTTTGATTACTTTTGAAACTGTGGCTATTTTTGATTGACCACTTGTAAATATGGCTATTTTTGAATTTCCCTGCCACACCAATGTGAGTAGAAATGGCGTGGGATAACCACTGTTTAATATGGTATTTAATTTTGTCCAGTATTTTTAATGCTGAGCAAAAATAGCCATTACTCTGTTAAAATTAATACGCAAAGACGTTTTTACATTTTATTCATGAGTTGTGATGCCTTATATTTTAGAACCTAATTCTACGTTATGAAGCCTTAAACACCTCATTTGAGAATTCCTCGATTTGCGTGCACAGTCCAGATGTCTTTCCAAAAAGCTTTTATGTTAAAAATTGAGAAAAATATGAAATGTTTGTCTTAAAATCCATTTGGGTTGACTTCGGTCAACGTTTTGAGCAAACGAATCCGAATTCATGTTTTGACGGTCCCGTTGGGTCCGTACCGTGATTTGGAACTTGGGCGTATGCCCGGAATCGAATTCGGAAGTCCCTAGCCGAGTTATCACACTTTGTAGAAATTTGAAAGTTAAAGGCTTAATGATTTTGAAATATTTGACCAATGTTTGATTCTGGAATGGGGTATGTATTTTGATTTTGAAACCTGGTATAATTCTAATACTATATTTACGACTTGTCTGTCAAATTTGGTGAGAAACGAAGTTGGTTTGACGTGATTCAGACGGCCGGTTGTGAAAATAGAAGTTTTAAAGTTTTCTTGAAAATTTCATTTGATTTGATGCAAAATTCGTAGTTCTAGGTGTTATTTTGGCAATTTAATAGCGCGAGCAAGCTCGTATGATGTTCTTAGACTTGTGTACATAGTTGGTTTAGAGCCCCGAGGGCTCGGGTGAGTTTCAGATAGGCTACACAGTGAAATGGACTTAGAAAACACATCTGATGCATTTTGTTTCTGGTGTCTGTTGCAGATCTCGCATTTGCGAAGAGACTATCGCATTCAGGATATGGCAGGGGCTACTCGCATTTGCGAGGCTAAAGTTCTCATTTGCGAACTTGTCTATTTCGCTTTTGCGAAGGCAGAGTCGCATTTGCGACTCAACACTGTTTTGAGAATCTTCGCATTTGTTAAGGTAGGGCTGCATTTGCAAGGGTTGCAGGGTTCACATTTGTGGTTGTTTTATCTTATTTGCGGTCACTGGGATTTCTGAAGGATTTCACAATTGCGACCTCTTTCTCGCAATTGCGACATCTGCAGCTGGGTAAAACTTGACTTATACGGGATTTTGCTCATTCTTCAAATTTTCAAAACAAGAAGACCCTAGAGGCAATTTTTCAAAGAACTTTTGTTCCCCGAATCATTGGTAAGTGATTCTAAACATGTTTCTTTCAATCTTTCACTACATTTCCTAATATTTCAACCAAAAATCTTATGTTTTAATGGTGGAAATTGGGGGTTTTGGGTAGAAATAGGGATTTTTGTAAATTGGGGATTTAGACCTCAAATTGAGGTCGGATTCCAAAACAAATTACATGTCCGAGCTTGGGGGTGAATGTGTAATTGGGTTTTAGTCCGAACTTAGGGATTTGGCCAAGCAAGCCAGGGGGTTGACTTTTGTTGACTTTTTCAATAATGGCCTAAACTGAATCCTTTGAAATCATGGGTAGTTTCAAAGGCTTAATTTGAATCATTTGGTTGATAATTTGCTAGATTCTATTGGTTCGGAGGCTAGTTTGAAAGGCAAAGCTGTGATTGAGCTTTGAGTGGACATTTTGGAGCGAGGTAAGTGTCGTGGTTAACCTTGATTTGACGGATTAGGATTTGTTGTCTATTTTCTACATGTTTAGATGTTGGGTCAATGTATATGTGAGGTGGCGAGTACTTATGCATTGTTGTCGGGTTATAGCATGCGGGTGGGGCTTGTATCATGCAATTATTGCTTGCTTTGATCATGTATTCCATGCGTAGACTAGTTATTTGATAAATTGATCGTCCTTACTGTGTTTACGGGTTTTTGTGATAATTGAGTATTGATTCCAAAGTTGAGATTGGTATTGTGGAACCATTATTGAAGTAAGGCTTGTTCTTGTTGATGCTATCTCCCTGCTTTTACTTATTCATTGTTATGTAGTAAGGGAGAGTGTTAATACACGAATGGTGATGTCGTTCCATATTGTGAGTGTTAATGCACGAAGGGTGATATCGTGCCGTGCTATGAGAATTAATGCACGGAGGATGATGCCATGTCATATCTTTTGATTTACATTGTGAGGTTGAGAGTAAAAACATGAAGGGTGTTGCCGTACAATATCCTTGTTTCATTGTGAGGTTGAGAGTAAAAGCACGAAGGGCGATGCTGTGCAATTTCCTTTATTGTGTTTAAATTGTTTTCACTGGTTAAAGGCATATTGACTGTTCTGGTTATCATATTTGTTGTATCTCTTATATCTTGTTTCCCCCTTTAGCATGTTCCCCCTCCCAGTACTACATGTTTTAGTTGTTATTGTTGTTTTATTGTACATATATTGTTATCTGTACAAGTTTATTATGTGGGTGTCTTGTCATAGACTCGTCACTACTTCGTCGAGGTTAGGCTCGACACTTACGAGTACATAGAGTCGGTTGCACTTATACTACACTCTGCAATTCTTGTGCAAATTTTTGTACCGGCCCCAGATTATTGTGAGGTTAGCAAGTAGACTTGCTTGTTAGAGACCCAAGGTAGATCTGCTGGCATCCGCAGACCCTGGAGTCTCTTCCTAGTTTCTTTATTTTACTATTTTCATTCTTTCAGAACAATTGTATTTTCTATCAGACTCTATTTGTAGTAAATCTTAGAAGCTCGTGAATCGTGACTCCAAATCTGAAATGTATCAGATATTATGGGTTTTATGTCATTCCGCACTTCAGTTTTAGCTTTTGTTTAGCTTAATTGTTTCTGTTATTGAAATTGACTAAAATTGGCTTAAGGTATCCTCTAACGTTAGCTTGCCTAGCAAGTGAAATATTAGGCGCCATCACGGTATCGAAGGTGGGAATTTCGGGTCGTGACATGAGTGATGTGTGAATATTAAGGATATGGTATCCTTCACATTTACACTGCACACATGAAGTTAATGATATGATGTCCTAAAGTTTAACAACGGAAGGTGCAAATACATGACACTTTCTCCTTAATATTTACACAACATTCATGAATTTAAGGACACATGTCCTTAATATTTACACAACACTCATAATGTTAAGGACACTATGTCCTTAACATTTGCATTGCACACATGAAGTTAAGGACACCATGTCCTTAACATTTACATTACACATATGAAGTTAAGGACATGAGATACCAAAATTCAACAACATAAAGTGCAAATACAAGTTAAAGACATTATGCCATTAATATTTACACTGCACACATGAAATTAAGGACGCGATGTCCTTAATATTTACACTGCGCATATGAAGTTAAGGACGTGATGCCCTAAAGTTTAACAACATAAGGTGTAACCACCCGACCGGTCATTTTGATCTATAGCGCGTCGTTCGATGGGTTGAAGCCTTGAATAGCTTCACTTCGGGTATTACGACTTGTACGCGTGGTCGGAGTCAAATTTCGAGAAGTTCAGAGTTAATTTAAAAAGAAAATTCTAATTTCGGAAGCTTTAAGTTGGAAGAGTTGACGAAGGTTTTACTTTTGAGAAAGCGGACTCGGAATCTACATTTGAAGATTCCAATAGGTTCGTATGATGATTTTGTACTTGGGCGTATGTTCAGGTCGAGTATTGAATCACCCGGGAAAATTTTAGCGCTTATTATGGAAAGTAGCCATTTTCAAGGTTTAAGAATTTTTTAAGTTTGGTTTGAGGTGGATTTTGGAGTTATCGATGTCCGTTTGGGATTCTGAGCCTAGGAATAGGTTCGTATTGTGATTTATAACTTGTGCGCAAAGTTTGGCGTGATTTTGGAATATTTTGATATGATTCGGACGCGTTTGTCGAAAGTTTAAGAAAATTTTGGATTTTTAATTCGTAGTTTTGATGTTGTTTGGTGTGATTTGAGGCCTCAAGCAGGTTTGTGTCATGTATTGGATGTGATTGGACCGGTCCCGAGGGCCTCGGGTGTGTTTCGGAGGGTCTACGGGTCATTTGGCCATGTTGAGCTGTTGTTTTCTGAGATTTGGTGCGCCGTTCTTCGCGTTATCAAGGAAAGGGTAGCGTTCGCAAAGAGAGAAATGGGATAAAAACCTATGTGAATCGCGTTCGCGGAGGAAGATTCGCATTCACAAAGAAAAAATCTCTGCTGCACAGGGCTGACTTTGGGAGCGAATTTGGAGATGATCCAAAAACGAAAGTTGTAGGCCCTGGTGTCTAGCTTTCAAAAATTCAAACCATTTCTCATTTGGAGTTTTTGCAAAAAATTATGACCATTAAACTAGAAGCTGTCTAGAGGAGTTGGGCAGTTTGCTCTTCGCGATCACAATTGGTTTTCCGCGATCGCGAAGGGCAAGTTTGAGCTGAGAAATGTTATTCTTCACGATCGTGAAAGGTTAATACCTGGACATAAGCTATATTTCGGGGGTTTGGCTCATTTTCACCTCATTCCTTCCATGGTAGCCTACTTTGGGGTGATTTTGGAGTGCCATTTTCATCATCCAACTTTAGGTAAGTGATTTCTACACCTTGTGAGTTAAATACATGGTTTATATGTGGATTAAAATATGAATATTTATGAAAATTATGGGATTTTAAGAGAAAATCTAGAAATTGGTATTTTTTGAAATTTGACCACGAAATTGGACATGGAATTTGGAATAAATTATATATTTGAGTTTGTGGTGTTATGGGTAAAGTTTGTCGTCAATGGTTTTTGAAATCCGGGCACGTGGGCCCAAAGGGTTGACTTTATTGACTTTTCGAGAGTTGGGAATTGTTATGAATTCGTTTGTTATGAGTATTGGAGTGTATTTTCATTGGTTTGCACATTGTTTGACTAGATTGGAGTGACAGGCATCGGTTCCAGGTGTTAGAGTGGTGTTGGAGGCGGTTATGGGACTTCGGAGCAAGATAAGTCTCATGTCTAACCTTGTGATGGGGAAACTACCCCCTAGGTGATATTTATTTTTATGTGCAACTAGTTATGGGTGCTACGTCGAGAGTCCGTACGTAGCTAAAGCTTGTTTATGCCCGGGTAGACTTAGGATCTTTTTTTTTGGTAGGTAAAATTTTAATTAATCACCAAAATTCATTACAAAGCAACAAAGTCACCTCGACTTGCTTAATCTTTACAATTAACTATCACTATTCCTATACTATAGATAGTACATCAAGAAATATACATAAGAAAGCTTGGCTAGTAACTTATTTATCTTCAGAATACCAATTGCTGCAACTTCAGTCTTACTAATCCTCTTGCTCTAATATTGCATACACATGCCACTTCCCTTGCAATCTGCTCAACAGTGCTTGGTTTGCCTTCAAATATTCTGTTATTCCTCTCTTTCCATATCCCATGTATATATTCAGCAAATATCATTTTCATGACTTTAGCCTCACATGATCTGCCTCTAGCTTGTTGTATCACCCGAGACTTCATCTATACCCCAGGATGGCTTATACTACCAGAATATCCAATCCATTGCAATAGTCTCCCCCATGCTGCTTTAGCATATCTGCATTCATAAAATAGATGTAAGTATGATTCCTCTGCATCATCACATAAGCTGCACCTTTGATTCACTTGTATTCCCCATCTTGTCAACCTATCAGTTGTCATCAACCTCCCATGGCATTGCATCCACATAGTGAACACTGCTTTGGGTCGAGCTTCATTCTAGAACATCAAAGTTCTCCATACCACCTTATTGTGATTTCGCAGTAAGTTGAGGTATACTTGTTTAGTAATACTCTTGTTTGGCTTTACTTCTGGAATCTGTTGAATTACCCATCTTGCTTCTATAATCTTCCTGACCATCCAACTCGCCTGCTGTGGTATCCTCATTTCTATGATATTATGTCCTTTTATGCAGTAAGAGTGAATCCATTTTATCCACACTTTGTCTTTCTTCATTGCCAAGTCCCAGTACATATTAGTGATTGCAACTTTATTCCACACTTTGAGATTCATCATATTATATCCACCTGCAGCTTTTGGCAAACACATCTTATCCCATGCAATTAATGATCTTTTTGTAATTGTATTTGATCCTGACTAAATGTAACTCCTACAGTATGATTCTATTAGCTTCATCACTTTTGGCAGGCAAAACAAATATTTGGGACCAATAAGATTGTATACCAAATACTACTATTTGGACAAGCTGTACCCTTCCAGCATAAGACAACTTCTTAGCTGTCCAAGAGGAGATTCTTGCCACTATTTTATCAAGCAATGATTGCCACTGTAGCACTGTTAATTTCTTTGTGTCCAATGGGATACCAAGGTATTTAAAGGGAAGTTCTCCTAGTGTATATCCAATGCTCTTCAATATTTCCAGTCTAGCATTCTGCTCCACACCCCCAAAATAGATTGCACTTTTGCTTAGATTGGCCTGTAATCCTGATGCTGCAGAAAACTGTTGGAAGCATGATTGTAACTTGATCACAGAACTGTAATCCCCTCTAGCAAACATCAATAGATCATCTGCAAAACGTAAGTGAGTAATATCCATCTTACTACATCTTGGATGAAATCTGTATTCCTTTGCTTGCTTTAGTCCTTTAAGTAACCTACTTAGATATTCCATTGCCACTACAAACAAAAAAAGAGAAATGAGATCTCCTTGCCTTAGACCTTTAGCAGCTTCAAATGGCTTTGCTAGTTCCCCATTTATCATTATTGAGTAACTTACTGTTGATAAGCATGTCTTCACCCATTTGATGAACTTTGTTGGGAAGCATAGGTACTCTAATAACTGTTCCAGATAACCCACTCCACTGAATCATACGCTTTCATCATGTCTACCTTCACTATGCATCTGGGAGATATGTGCTTCCTGTTGTAGGCTTTGACTAACTCATGTGGAAGGATAATGTTGTCTGCAATCTTCCTCACTGGGATAAAACCTGCCTGAGCTTCAGATATAATATATGGCATTATGTGCTGAAGCCTACCTGCAATCACTTTAGATATGATCTTGTACAATACAGAACAACAGGAAATAGGTCTAAAATCTCTAATTGTAACTGGATTAGGAATCTTAGGCAGCAATGTGATGGTGGTGCAGTTAATTTCTGGATATATTTCACCTGTCCGAAAGAATTCCTTCACTGCTGCATACACATATTCTTTAATTACTGGCTATGCCTTCTTATAAAATTCAGCATTATACCCATCAATGCTAGGAGCCTTATCACTTCCTATCCCTTTCAGAGCTTCATCAATCTCTTGATCTGTTACATCAGCATTCAATCTTTGTTGTTGTTGTGGAGTTAATACTGGACCTCTCTTCATTGCTTCCATATCCACAACTGCGAGTCTATGGGCACTTGTCCCCATTAGAACTTTGTAAAATGAGACAATCTCTTCCTTTATAGCTGTCTGATCAGTTATTTTGTTACCTGATAAGGTCTGTAGTTCTGTGATATGCTTTCTCTATTGCCTCTCCTTTATGACTGCAGAGAAGAACTTGTTGTTCCCATCTCCTAGTTTAATCCAATTTGCTCCTGCTTTTTGTTGCAAAATCTTTTCTTCTACCATTGACCATTCCTCTAGTTTCTGCAACCATTCCTTTTCTTGCATCTGCAACAAGTCACTATAACCAATTTGCATTTGACTTTGTATCTGGCTTATAGTACTCCTTGCATGCTCCATTTTCTCTGTGACTCCTTTAAATTCATTAACATTCAACTGCTTAAACAACTGTTTTATACTGTTGAGTTTATACCAAATACTCTGCATCTTCCCTTTTGTTCTGTTTCTACTCCACTCCTCTTTAACTATTTTCTCAAAATCTGCATGGCTTGCCCATATGTTGAAGAATCTGAAGGGGCTCTTAACTTGGGTCCTTTGCTGTCTTATTGTGATGATCATGGGACTATGATCAGATATGTAAGGCTCTCCATATTCAGTACTTAGATGACTATAATTCATCATCCAAACATCATTGCCAAACATCCTATCAATTCTACTCCATACTCTTTCATCACCTGGTTGCTTGTTGGTCCATGTGTAATAGTCTCCTCTCCATGGAAGTTCAGCTATTCCAATATCATGACATAATTCACCAAGGTCTTTTACATCTGCATTTGTTACTGGTACTTTGGATATTCTGTCTTGGATATTCATAATAGCATTAAAATCTCCCCCTAACAACCAAGGGCCTTTTGTGCCTTGTGCTAAATTCCTTATCTGCTCCCATAGATTACCTCTTTTCTCTATAGTATTAAGCCCATATACCACTGTTAAATGGCATTGCATCCCATTCTGTTTCCCAGTAACTATATAATGAATTAACTTCTCTTGCTTGTCTAGCTATTGCATTGTATATATTTGCTCATCCCAAACTATCCACACTCTCCCATTCCCTGCATGCTCATAGTTAGTAATTTTATTCCATCCTGGTACTACTCTATTAAACACTTTCCCTACATTTCCTTCTTTCACCCTTGTTTCAACTAGCCCCGCCAACTTGATATGTTTATCTCTGATGTACTTCTTTATTTCTTTCTGTTTATATCTCTTATTCAATCCCCTAACGTTCCAAAATAACCAAGTCATTGATTGATGTTGATTTCACCCCCCTATCAGGTGGTACATTCTCCTCAATTCTCTCATCCTCCTGTTGTAACAATTGAAACCCATTCTTTGTGATTATTGTTGCTGTTCCCATCAATCCCTTACTACTACTCCCAAGCCCCGACCATTCTTCTCTTAGCTCATTGTTCTGGCCTTGTATTGCTTTCCCCTTATCCCTTGTTGCTTCCACTTCTACAGTTCTTTGTGTATCAATGACCACCTTCTTATGATTCTGCCCAGTTTGTTCTATTTCTTTTTGTTTTCCTTGGCCTTTAACTTGCCACTGTGTAACAATTTTCCCTTGCTTCTTAGTTACTCTTTGTTGCTCTTCATTATACACTCTTTTCTTCTCTGCACAGTCATGCCCTATCTTCATACAATCATCACAATATTTAGGCTTCCATTCGTACTCCACCTGTTGTATTATCATTCTCCATGATGGATCCTGCAATGTCAATTCTAATGGCAGCTGTTTTGTCACATTAGCTTCCACTAGAATTCGAGCATATGATATCCTTGTTTGCTTTTTTGTACACTCATCAGCAAACAATGGTTTTCCTACGACACTTGCTAGATTTCTCAATGTCTTATTTCCCCAGTAGCTCATAGGCAGATTTGGAAAAGTAATCCACAAAGGTATCTCCCTTAGAAATTCTGCTTTGATATCAAAATCGGGGGTCCATTGCTTCAATATCATTGGCCTTCCATTAATAGTATAAGGTCCCCCATACAAAACATCTTTCAAATCTCCAATAGTGTCGAATTTCGCTATGTAATACCCCTCTTCATGTAAGAACATATCTGGAATACAAACTCTACTCCATGTTTGAGCAATGAATCTTTCCATGAAGTTATATCGAGGGGTATCCCCAACTATGTAAATAATTAAGGCACATTCCCACTTTCTATTCTGTACTTCCACTTCTTCCTTATCAACCTTTACTACAATATTCCCATCAATAATTTTTGGTGGTATATATGATAGACACATACCATTTTCAGAATATCTGTTACCAGCAAACAAGTTTGCCCAAGTTTTCTTTGCCTCCGGACCCTCTGCGTGTGCTTTTGTATCTTCCTTCTCCTTCTCTGTTACTGTTTCATTGACATTTATCTCAATTCCTGCTCCTTTCTCCCTAGTTATATTTGCTGGCGTGCCTTCACATGATGACGAAGACACATTCATCTGTACAACACTTAGATCAATCCTCTTCGCCGGACCCATTGTAGTGGAAGGTGAGCCTAATTTTGGAGAATTAGACTGAAATTAATGCCCAATTGGTGTTGTAACTTGTTGTATAGATCCCTTAGCTAAAGTATCTACAATTACAGTAGCACTAATGGCTTCGCCGACCGTCACTAGTAGCTCCCGTCTTGGTCAACCTCGCTTTCTCACCATTGCTGAATCTCAGTCGGCGTACGTTAGCATAACGTGCGCCGAGAGCTTAGAGAGAGAGAAAGCGACTCTATTGGGATGCTCTTTTACAATGCTCAACCTTAAAGTCAAAATATTAGACTATCGTATAACGTTTACAGTAGACTTAGGATCTTACCATGTAATATTTGAATTATTTGAACTTATTTGTTGGCTTAATTAGTTGAATTTATAAATAAAATAAATATATGTACACTAGGCCAAGCCTTAACACTTTGAGTTGTGGGCGAGTTATTTGAGAAATGGTAAAGGTTATATTCATTTTATGCCCATGTGTTGTATGTAAACACGTGTCTCGTAATTCGGTAACTTCCTTCCTTTTCTTGTGGAGCGAGCCGAATGCCTCGGTAGTATATAGATGCATCAATGGTTCGTGCCGCTCGACCCTCCACAATGTACACATTATTCTGGATCGGGCCAAACGACCTGTAGAATCATGCGTTATATCGCTAGTAGTACCAATATTCACGAGATAAACCTTCCACTGATGCCCGACATTTTTATGGTATTCCTTATTTATATGATATTGACATTTGGCATTTTCTGAGGTATTAAGGTAGGATACAAGATCGAGAAATTTATGCTTTAAAAGAAATAATTGGAACATTATGTAATTTCAAACTTACTCCACTATTGTTGTGCACTTCATATCTGTTATGAATTATCAATTATTTTATTGGACCTTTAGTAAGTGTCGATGTCGACCCCCCGTCACTACTTCTCCGGGGTTAGGTTAGATACTTACTAGGTATGCATTGATTTTTGTACTCATGCTGCACTTATGCACTAAATGGTGCATGATATGATAGGTTCATTTGGTGATCACCTTGGCGCGTCGCATCCGTTGGAGGAGGCTTTATGGGAGCTGCAACTCAGGCTACGCATCGTAGTCCATCAAGTCTCCATCGTACTATCTATTTTATCCTGTCTTATTTACATTCTGGACATATGTATTATTATTATTATTATTGTACTCTTTAGAAAAATGCTTATGTAGTTGTGACACCAGATTTTTGGGGTTCATACAGGTTGATCGTTATTGTAGTTGTGAGAAAATATTATTATTTACCCTGTAAATTTTATTTCAAACGATTTAATTAAGGAAAATTATGATTTTAAAATACTAAAATAAGTAATTAAACTGATCATTCACCGTTGGCTTGCCTGACGGCGGTGTTAGGCGCCATCACGACCTTTAGTGGATTTTGGGCCGTGACATAATGTGTAAATACAAGTTAAGGACATTATGTCCATAACATTTACACTACACACTGCAATGACCTTAACATTTACATTGCACATATGAAGTTAAGGGCATGAGGTCATAAAGTTTAACACCATAAGGTGCAAATACAAGTTAAGGACATTATATCCTTAACATTTACACTGCACGCATGCAGTTAAGGACGCAATGTCTTAAACATCTACACTGCACATATAAAGTTAAGGACATAATGTCCTAAAGTTTAACAACGTAAGGTGCAAATACAAGACACTTTGTCCTTAATATTTACACAACATTCATGACGTGAACACCCATGTCTAGTACGGGTGTATTTTCGTCCGGACGGGTAAAACTTTATTAAGCATTGGCTAAGAAATAAATACATTTTAAATAGTGACTAAAGAGTAAAGATATCTCTAATTAGTGGCTAATTGTGCGCTTCTCCCCCAATCTGACCATTTAGGCTTGGAATTATAGCCAAAAAGGTGAAAAAATAGAAACAGAGACAAATTTATCAGCTTAGGTCCTCCCATGTAAGGATATTTCCTTTTTCAGGAAGACTAGCCGTAAAAAACAATTAATTTAATTAACTAAGAATTGCAGTTGAAATTATCTAAAGAATTAACCTGTTGTTGTTCTTTCTAAAATGTATGGAAGAAGGTCTTAATTGGGTCAAACCCTCTTTGTTGCAACTTACGAAAGCAACAATGTTAAAAATATGAGTCTTTGTTGGTGAAAAAATGTTGTTTAAGGTTTTGATCAAACAATGGACGAAATGACAATGTCGTAAGACGCGCATAGCAATTTCTTTCTAAGGTAAACGACTTATAAAAATTAACTGGATGTTTACTTCAAATCAATTCAACTTACGATGGTCAAATCAATTTAATAAAGTAAAATTATACATCAATTAACAACAATTTTTTTACTATTTATTATAGACTCCATGTTACTTGAGTATAAAGACTTTATCCATCTTACAACCACAAATCTTTTGAATGACACATAGCTTATCAAGATTTTAGTATGATGAACCAAGATTCAAGACGGGGAAAAAACCAAAGATCCAATAATTCTATGATTATTACTGATTCTATTACAACCCCCACACTAATTCTCGCACAATGAAGAAAATACTACAAATAGGTGTCTGAATACCTATTATACTCTCACGGTTCATTTTTACTTGTCCACTAATGATATTGTATATCTCTTAAGAAATTATAAATAAAATACATAATTTATCATGATAACCATATTAATTGATGTATAGTCTTAATGGATTTGAAAAATGATGTAGAATGAGTTATTAATACTAAGGGCAAAACAGAAAAATATGCAAAAAGTGACAAGTAAAATGAAAATATATTTTTAGAATACGTTGACAACAAAAGGTGAACGGGGAGGGAGTATTATTTTACTCTAATTCGAGGGTGTTTGGCTAAGCTTATAAGCTGGTCAAACTGGCTTATAAGTACTTTTTGGTTTATCTACACATTTGGTAAATATCCAAAATGCCTATAAGCCAAGTGCTTATAAGCTAAAATCAGTCATAAGTCATAAGTTGGTCACCCCCAACTTATGTCTTTTTAGCTTACAAGCACTTTTAGTTTGACCAAGGTTTTTACTAGTTTATCCTTAATTTTCTAACTTTCTTTTTATTCCATATTCATTGTTCATTTCTTTACAATTTTTTTTAAAATTTATAATCTTTTCTAAAGTTTTTAAGAATATTTTAGTCATTGTAATAAAAAATTACTTATCAGTTTTGTTCTACCAAATATGAGTTCATGCCAAGTAGTTCATCAAAAGAGACTTGTGTCTTAAGTCTGAAATCTCTAATTAAGGACGAAGGAATTAATCAATCACACGTCCGTTCGTGATATATAAAAGAGTCTTGACGCTTTCACTTCATGAACACACAACAAAGAAATTAGGAAACTAGAGATGGCATTGACTTTGTTTTTAGTTGTTTAAAGCAAACTTAATATTGATACTTATATCCGTACTGTTACTAACATCATATTACGTTGTCTAGGAATTAAAGAAAGTAAACAACAATAAACTTGATTAAGACAACCATGATTACACCGAGAGGCGGATTCAGGATTTAAACCCTATGGATTCAATTTTTAAATTTTTTAGTATTGAACCTATTATATTTTTAAGGTTATGGGTTCATATCTATTATTTTTGCAATTTTAATAAATTTTATCATATAAATTTTTACTCCGCCTCGAAAATTATGGATTCAATTGAACTAATCGAGTATACAACACCTCTGCCTCTGACTACATCTACTGATCGGTCGAATATGGGCATGGCAGTAGTTGCCATAAAACTATATATAGAGCATAGAAATTGCAAAACTTAATCAGCACTTGTAATTTAATTGATTTGTAGTACAACAATTTTTTTTAATTTTAATTTTTGATAAAGGTGGTCTACCGACCAAACCCTCCCAACCATCAACCACAATCCTGAATCGAACTGGGGCTATTGGGACATGCGATATCCTTCAACATGCAGATTAACGGGCAAGACTCGTTCCACATTATCCAAAATACAAATTATCTAGCCTAGTTGATCTCAGAAGGTATGCATCTTGCCATGACCAACTACATCAATCAGATATGGATGAACAACATCTTGCAATCACTGACTCCATCGATGAACCAAAGCCTAGCCAACAACATGCAGGAGATGTGGAACATACCAGGCATTCCCAACACTCTAATGCCCCAGAACATTCCTCTCAATCTACCCTTCTTTGCAGCACAAGAACTGTCCATGGTGAACCCCATATTCACCCGCTGGGATGTGCAACAAACACTAACACCACATGTTCATCAACAACACTCCCCATGCAAACATAAGAACATGCACAACAACAAATGGACATGCAAAACCATGAGCGAAACCAAGAGGAGGAGGCAGAGCACCTCCCACATCATGGAGAACCCAAGGTGGTAGTCTCAAACCTAAACAACAACAACAACAACAATAACTACCCAGTATATTCCCACCATGTAGGGTCTTGGGAGGGTAGGATGTACGCAGCCTTACCCCTACCCTAGAAGGGTAGAAAGACTGTTTCCGAATGACCCTCGTCTAGAGAAGGTGAAGGGAGCCCTGATAACAAGTGATAGCAAGACAAAATGTTAGAAAACTAAATCGGAGATAACAACAAAGAATATGCAAGGAGTACCAATAACAAGTTATAGCAATATAGTCTATTCAGGAAAATAGGTCTGAGGCAGCACACGAGAACAAGGCGAAGTACTGCTAGCAACTACGTAATTACCGAAGGTAAGTACTAACAGAACAAGACGCGCGACTATAGAAAATTAAGGAAAAGAGGGAACCATATTAGCACTAATACTATCGAACTAGGGAAGACAAAGGGAATCGCACGACTACCTACTAACCTTCCACCCTAATCCTACACCTCCACACCCTTCTATCTAGGGTCATGTCCTCGGTCAGCTCAAGCTGCGCCATGTCCCGCCTGATCACTTCACCCTAAGACTTCTTAGGTCTACCTCTACCCCTCCTCTCACCTCCCAAGGACAACCTCTCACATCTCCTGACTGGGGCATCTTTCCGCCTCCTCTTAACATGCCCAAACCATCTCATCCTTGCCTCACGCATCTTAGCCTCCACAGGGCCACTCCCACCTTGTCCCGAATAACTTCATTCCTAATTTTATCCAATCTAGTATGCACACATATCCATCTCAACATCCTCATTTCCGCTACTTTCATTTGCTGGACATGAGACTTTTTGACTGGCCAATACTCTGCCCCATACAACATAGTTGGTCTGACCACTACCTTGTAGAACTTACCCTTAAGTTTCAATGGCACATTCTTATCACAAAAGACACCGGAAGCGAGCCTCCACTTCACCAATCCTGCTCCGATACGGTGAGTAACATCCTCATCTATCTCCCATCCTTCTAAATTATGGATCCCATATATTTGAAACTCTCTCTCTTGGGAATAACTTGTGTATCGAGTCTCACATCCCCGTCCGCTTCCTGGGTAGCACCACTGAACTTGCACTCCAAGTACTCTGTCTTGGTCCTGCTCAACTTGAAACCCTTAGACTCTAGAGTATGTCTCCATACCTCCAGCCTCTCGTTAACGCCACCTCGTGTTTCATCAATCAGTACTATGTCATCCTCAAATAACAAGCACCAAGGCACCTTTCCTTGAATGTGACGCGTCAAAGAATCCATCGTCAGGGCAAACAAAAATGGGATAAGTGTTGATCCCTGATGCAACCCCATCTCAACCGAAAAGTAGTCAGAGTTTCCTCCTGCTGTCCTCACCCGTGTCTTAGCCCCATCATACATGTCCTAAATCACTCTAATGTATGCTACATGCACACCTCCAGCCTCCAAGCATCTCCAAAGAACCTCTCTCGGTACTTTGTCATATGCTTTCTCCAGGTCAATGAACACCATATGCAAATCCTTCTTCACCGCCCTATACAGCTCCACCAATCTCCTCACTATGTGAATGGCCTCAGTAGCCGAGCGTCCCGGCATGAAACCAAACTGGTTCTCGGAAATGGACACACACCTCCTAAATCTCCCTTCAATCACCCTATCCCACACTTTCATCGTATGGCTTAACAACTTGATACCCCTATAGTTGTTGCAGTTTTGGACATCCCCCTTGTTCTTGTACAACGGGATCATCGTACTCCGCCTCCACTCTTCGAGCATCTTCTTCGTCCTAAAAATGACGTTAAACAACCTAGCAAGCCATACCAAACCCTCCTTGCCCACACTCTTCCAAAATTCCACCGAGATCTCGTCTGGCCCAGTCGCTCTACCCCTACTCATCCTACTCATAGCCTCTACCACATCCACCACTCGTATGCATTTACAGTATCCAAAATCTCGTTGTCGCTCCGAGTAATCCAACTCCCCAAACGCGATGCGCCTATCTCCTTCCTCGTTCAAGAGTTTATGGAAGTATGCCTGCCACCTCTGCCTAATCTGTGCCCCCTCCACTAACACTCTTCCCTCATCATCTTTTATGCATCTCACTTGGTCCAGATCCAGCGCCTTCCGCTCCCTCACCTTTGCGAGGTAAAAATACTAATCTTCAAGGAATGGCTGGACAAGAAGTGCATCATCAGCTGTCCACAAACACTGTTCAATTGCTCGATAAACATAAGGCCCTCACACGACCCAACAGTAGGAAATAATGCAGTCATCCTAGTACCATCCCACAAGAGGAACACTGCCATAGCAATAAGGGAGAACAATCAAAATTACCCCACACCCTTAACGATGAATCAACCAGTTAACTTTGTTATTTGGAACGTCCCAGATGCAAACAATGCTAATTTTAGAAGAAACTTAGGGAAATTATGGACACACATAGGCCTAGCATAGTAATGCTGCTTGAAACATGAATGGTTACCCATGTCTCAATCTTGGAGGATGTAACGATCCGACCGATCATTTTGAGAATTTATGCTCCGTTCGGTGGTGTAAGGTCATAAGCAGCTTCATATTTGGTATATCAAACTGTGTGCGTGGTTAGATTCAGTTACCGGATAATCCGGAGTCGAATTGGAAGAAAAATTTCAGTTTTGGAAGCTTAAGTGATGGAAGTTGACCGAAGGTTTGACTTTTGTGTAAACGGTCTCGGAATGAGTTTTGGTTAACGTCAACAACTTCGTATGATGATTTCAGACTTGGGCGTATGTTCGTATCGGGATTTGGACAATCCGGGAGCATTTCGGCATGTATTGTGGAAGTTAGCATTTTAGAAGGAATTTCATAAGTCTGGGTTGAAGTGCATTTTAGCGATATTGATGTCCGTTTGGGATTCCGGGCCTGGGAATAGCTCTGTATGGTGATTCTGGAGTTGGGAGCGCAATCGAAAATGAATTCGAATGTCCGTAGGTCATTTTGAAGTCATTTGACTAAAGATAGAAATTTGAAGGTTTTTGAGAAGTTTGACCAAAAGTTTGACTTTTTGATATCGGGGTCGGATTCCAATTCCGAAAGATGGAGCAGGTCCGTAATGTCGAATATGACTTGTGTGAAAAATTTGGGGTCAATCGGACGTGATTTGATAGGTTTCGGCATCGGATGTAGAAGTTTGAAATTTCAAAGTTCATAAAGCTAGAATTGGAGTGCGATTCATGATTTTGACGTTGTCTGATGTGATTTGAGGCCTCGAGCGAGTTCGTATCATGTTTTGGGACATATTGGTATAATTGGTTATGGTCCTGAGGGCCTCGGGTGGATTTCAGAAGGTTAACGGAATGGATTTCGGGCCAAAATAGCTGCTGCAATTCTGTTTTTGACAGCAATTGATGCATCGAAGAGCTAACTTTGGAAGTGTATATAAAAATCTATAAGGAATCTAAATATTTGAAAAACATAAAAGTTGTAGCCCTTACATTCTAGTTTCCAGAAAGTTAAACCATTCATGATTTG
This sequence comes from Nicotiana undulata, assembly GCA_005239495.1. NCBI lineage: Eukaryota > Viridiplantae > Streptophyta > Magnoliopsida > Solanales > Solanaceae > Nicotiana > Nicotiana undulata. The sequence continues at coordinate 40,639 of ML272531.1, read as the reverse complement.
GGTATTTGATCCGAAAGTTATGATCGATTGAAGATGGCTGGTGAAGCAGTTTTGACAGAACTTTTTGATGCATGGAACCGACTTTAGAAGCTCATGTCTCGGAATATATAGAGAGTTATATGGTGTACAACCTATAAAATGAAAGATCTTCGAGTCTAGTTTCTAAATCTTCAAAACATTTGTCATTTGGATATTTCTACAAGGCGTTAAGGGCGTTTTAATAGAAGGTGTACAGCAGGGGGAAATTATAATAGGATGTACAACCTGCACAGCGCAAGGTACAGCTCGATGAAGCCTGGGCAGAATATAAGTCTTCAAAAATGAGGATTAAGCCATTTTAAACATATTTTTACTTCTAGAGCTCGGTTTTTGGCGATTCTTTGAGGGTTTTTCACACAAATCGAATGGGTAAGTGTTCTTCCACTAAAATTAATTATATTTCATGAATTAGTTCTTGTTTTTATCATTTAATTTGTGTTTTTAGTTGAGGAAGAATGGGGGTTTTGAAAGAAAATTTCTAAAATGAAAAATCATGATTTGAGGGACCAAATGATATCGGAATTTGATAAACTTTGTATGGTTGAACTCGTATCGGAATGGGTAATCGAATTTTGTAAAATTTGTCAGGTTTCGAGGGGCGGGCCTGTGGGTCGACTTTTGGGTCGATTTTTAATCTTTGTAAATATTCAAACTTTATTATTCGGAATAGTTCCTTATACGTTTTATGTACATTTTGAAGTTGTTTTAGTTGATTTGAGACGTCCGGAGGTCCTTTCCGCCCGAGAAGTCTATTTTTGAGTATCAGGTTGCCGTCTTTGAGGTAAGTATATTGCCTAACCCTGTGTGGGGGAACTACCCCTTAGGATTGCGTCATCCTTGTTGATTGTAGTCCGTGTATACGAGGTGACGAGTGCGTACTCGGACTTATTTGCAAATAGATTGGCCTTTTAGGATTTGTAGGTTCTTATGTTACCTGTGTATGAATTGTAATTGTTACATTTGAACCCTTGGTTGTTATTTCATCCTTTCCTGGTTAAAGTAGAATTACTTGCTTTTGGATTCCTTCGTTGGCTATTTGATCTTAATTGACTTATTTGAATATTTTACCGCTCTTATCATCATGCTATATTTTCTTCCTAAAAATGCCAAATTGACTATATTAGTGTTATCTAGCTTTATAGTTGTTTAGCCGTAGTTGGAACATCCGTTCCTTGGTGTCAATCATACTCGTGAGTCTTACATTGTGAATTATACGATTTTTCCCTTAAGTACTACTTAGGTCTAGTTGATAAACATTTATCTTGTTGATATTTCCTTGATGTTGCCTAATATTGGGCCTTTGTTCAAGCTGAGTTTCATTTGGTGAAGTTAACTATTTAGGAGAGATTGGTTATAGTTGTTTCCCTTGTCGGGATGATATGGTTTTCATTGTTGACTCTCTTGCCGAGATGATATGGTTTCTATTACTGTTTATGATGTTAATGATATTGTTTGCATTGTTGACTCCCTTGCCGGGATGTTGTGATTTATGGTTCATATTGTTGATTTTCCTTGCCAAACAGTTGTTCTTGATATTGTTTGGGTGAGGAAGAGTGTAAAGCACGAAAGGTGTTGCTGTGTATTATTTATTGTGAGGATGAGAGTGTATAAGCACGAAGGGTGATGTCGTGCCATGTTATTATATTAAAGCACGAAGGGTAAAGCCGTGCCATGTTATGATATTAAAAGCACGAAGGGTGATGCCGTGCCGTTTCTATTTATTTATTGTGAGGATGAGAGTAAAAGCACGAATGGTGATGTCGTGCACTTGTTTTGGTGAGGATGAGAGTAAAAGCACGAAGGGTGATGTCGTGCACTTGTTTTGGTGAGGATTAGAGTAAAAGCACGAAGGGTGATGCCGTGCACTTGTCTTTGCATTATTATTTCCGTTATGTCTGTTTGATATTTACTGCACTTGTTTAAGTGTTATTATTCTGGTGTTTCAATTTAGATATTCATACTGTTCCCTTACTGCATTATTGACAAGACTTGATATTCCTCCTGTACTGCATGGAAATTTCTGAGTTACGGACTGAGTTCCGGTAGATTTATCTTGAGGAGACTATGAACAAAAGATTCTATTGAAAAGTGTTATTGAAAAAGTAATGGTTTCGAGGGAGATTATGTCCGAAGGACTTTTATTTCGAAGGTATATTTGAAAAGCATTCGTCTTGCATAAAATGATATTTGGGAGTCATTTATTGGGAAGGCATATTTGGAAATTTCATATTTTTGAAAGAAACTATGTTCTAAGTATTTCTCTTTATTAAATATACATATATATACATTTAGAGAAAGTATGTTTTCAAAGGAGATCTTTCTATACTGAAATGATTATATCTTCAAAGTTTTCAATATAAACTGATGTTTAAAAGTTTCCACCAGCTTATTGATTTTAGTGGTTAAGGCCCGATGTGAACAAATAGACGCATAGTCGAGTTATTAGTGTTTTCTATTGTGTTGTGTTTTTCTTCCTGTTTGGCTTGTTTTGCTGTCCATCTCTCTATGTATTTTTATGTTGTTCCGTTGGTTAATTTATGTAATTTCCTACCGCATTATATTGTCATTGTTGTAAATTATTCCGTGAAGTCTCAGATAGATGTAGTGTTCGGTTATTTCTATATTCATGTCAGTTTATTTTGTAGACCAGTAGTGTCTTGACTAGTCCTCGTCACTACTTCATCAAGGTTAGTCTTGATACTTACTGGGCACCGCTGTGATGTGCTCATACTACACTTCTGCACATTTTTGTGTGCAGATCTAGGTATTTATTGTTAGTAGTTGCGCAGATGATTGCCGAGGAGACTCAAGGTAACCTGACGTTGCGCACGTAGGCTTCAGAGTCACCTTCTCTTCGTATTTATTATTCATACCCTGTTGTATTCATTCCGAACAGTGGTAATTAGAGATGTTTGAATAAATTCGTAGATCTTATGACTTTTATTACCGGTTTTGGGAAAATTTGTAAATTCTGTCAAGATTCTATATCGAGACTGTTAGTTTTCCTTTTATTATTGTTTTTATTCAGTAACTTTTAGGCTTACCTAGTCCCTAAGACTAGGTGCCATCACGATACCCAACGGAGGGAAATTTGGGTCGTGACAAGTTGGTATCAGAGCCCTAGGTTCATAGGTGCTACGAGTCATAAGCGAGTTTAGTAGAATCTTGCGGATCGGTACGGAGATGTGTGTACCTATCTTCGAGAGGCTACGGGACTATTAGGACAATTTCACTTCCTTCATTCCTATCGTGCGAGTTCATTGATCTTGAAGTTTGAAATTATTGTTCCATTCTCTCACCGATAGTGAGGACACGAACGACGGTTCCTGATGATGTTACCCCGAAGAAAATGTCGCAAGGGTCAGAGACAGAGGCCGATGAGGAGCATGTGCCGCAGTTAAGATGCCTATCAGAGCAGTCGTGGAGGAGTCGCTGGTACTTCTAGTTGGGGGAAACAGGTACTGGAGGTGCCTGTTGCTACCCCGGACTTCAGGAGACCTGAAAACAGTTTTGAGTATAATTGGTACATTGACTCAGGCGGGATTGATTCTAGTCCACCGACTATTCCACGGATCAAGGGAGGAGTTCAGACTCCCACCGTCTACACTCCAGAGCAGTGAGATCATATTGGTCAGGTTCCATTTGTCATGGCAGCATGACATGTGGCTTCAATTCAGCCGTGGTTAGGGCAGCATCGGAGGAAGAATACCTTGGACTTGAGAGGTACATGAAGTACCACCCTCCTATCTTTCAGTGGATTGGCGACAGATGATGCCCGGGGTTTCCTGGAGGGGTGTCACTATATTCTTCATACTTCGAGTATTGTGGAGACGAGCGGGATTGCTTTTGTCACGTCTCAGGTTCAGGGTAGTGGGTTGGTCAGTGGTGGCGGCATATGAGTTGGGGTAACCTGGCCGAGTCAGCTTCACTTGCATGGATTCAGGTTTCAGAGATACTTTTGAGGGAGTTTGCACTCCAGTTCCTCCAAGATGCATGACGCGCGTAGTTTGAGCAGTTTCGTCAGGGCGCTATGTCAGTGTTGGAGCACTATGTTGGATTCAGTGAGTTGGCCAGATATGTGCCTCCCTTGGTTGCTTTAGTTAGGAGGCGAGTCTCTAGATTCATTGAGGGACTCAGACATGATATTCAGTTCAGCAGGACTCAAGAGTTAGAGTCGGATGCCTCGTTGCAGCAGGTAGTAGGGATCGCTCGCTGGTTAGGGAGCATGTGGGGCTGGGGGAGAGAGGTCAGACGAGATCAGGAGAGAGAGTTTTGGGAGGCGAGGAGGCCTCGTAGATCGGAGTAATCTACTGGTCCTTATTATGGAACCAAGGTAAGGCACGGTAGAGGTTATGTGGGCCAGCCAGTTTAGTTTTCACTACCATCTTCGCATGGGCTTTCAGGTACGCATGGGTCTCAAAGTACTCGCATCGTTCAGTTTCCACAGCCACGTTGGCAGAGGGGTTTTTTTGAGTGTGGAGATGTTAGCCACAAGGTGAGAGATTGTTCCAGGATTCAGGCAGGTGTGTTATAGCAGGGTATTCAGGTGAGTAGAGAGCACCCAAGAGGGGGAGGCCCGACCCATTGATGTGTTCCATATTGTAAACTAGAGGCCGTTGTGACAGATATTGTCACACAATTATGTTTTTATGTGTTACAAAGGAGCACCAATTGTATATCATTATAGTTATGTTGGTCGGGACGAGTTCCCTTATTTGTTGTTTCATTTATGGGTGATTTTCATGTTTTGCACGCTATTTTCGTGTTTGCTCCTGATGAGAGATTCTATGAGTAGTAACCCGTGTCTATCATTGTTTTATTCATTCTTGATAGTGGTGAAACTGGAAGTGAGTCCTTGTTGTTCTTCGTGGTAAGCTTTGTGTGATTTTCCTAAGTATTTTGTTTACGAGATGTGAGTTTAGTTAGCGCTATGATTTATCAGTTGAGATGAATTAGTGGAGGAATTTCAATTGGTATGATATATTTTCGGTATGTGATTCAGTATTGAGGGCGAGGTCCTCGTGATATTTGTGATTCGACATGTTTGGACCGGGCTGAGTACCGCGGTGGAAATTTTATCAGGATGGAATCCTTGTGATTTGTTCATATGCTTTGCTTCTTCCTTGATATATTGCTTTTGGTAAGTCAGTATTGATAGAGAGTTATGCCTATGGTCTTGTTTGATAGTTCCTTTATATGTTTCTATATTCATATTCAGTCATTTTGTTATGTGCTTCTTTAGTTTAACTTGTGGGATGTGTGCCCGGTGGTGTTAGTTGTGGCTCGGTGATTTGGGTACCTAATAATGAGGTTTTCTTGCATCGCATCATTATCAGTATTATGGGGTTTGGAACGGAGTCCGTTCAGATGTGGGGCTAATCGCCAATGTTGAGTTGATTTCGGGCAGCTACGGTGATCATAAGTGTTATTTGAGTCTATGTGCGGTGTGCTACGTTGTGTGGTCGTGCCTTATGGGTGTGGTCATGAATTAATGCAGCTGGTTGAGGCCAAGGCCGGATATGGATTTAGAGTCGGGTCTTTGGAAATGAGTAGAAGGTAAGAAATTAAGGTATGAGGCTTATCGGAGGTGATGGGAAGGCTATATTGCAGTTGTGATGGTGTCATCAGGATTATGTAGGTTGGGGTGACGTGGGATCACCCGCGGGTGTGTGTTGGAAGTGTGCAATCAGTGAATGGATGAGTTCAAGGTGAATCTTGGCACGTTCGAGGATGAACGTTTGTTTAAGAGGGGGAGAATGTAACGACCCGACCGGTCGTTTTGAGAATTTAAGCTCCGTTCGGTGGTGTAAGGTTATAAGCAGCTTCACATTTGGTATATCGAACTGCGTGCATGGTTAGATTCAGTTGCCGGATAATCCGGAGTCGAATTGGAAGAAAAATTTCAGTTTTGGAAGCTTAAGTGATGGAAGTTGATCGAAGGTTTGACTTTTGTGTAAACGGCCTCGGAATGAGTTTTGGTTAATGTCAATAGCTTCGTATGATGATTGCGGACTTGGGCGTATGTTCGGATCGAGATTTGGATAACCCGGGAGCGTTTCGGCGTATATTGTGGAAGTTAGCATTTTAGAAGGAATTTCATAAGTCTGGGTTGAAGTGCATTTCAGCGATATTGATGTCTGTTTGGGATTCCTGGGAATAGCTCCGTATAGTGATTCTGGAGTTGGGAGTGCAATCAGAAGTGAATTCGGATGTCCGTAGGTCATTTTGAAGTCATTTGGCTAAAGATAGAAATTTGAAGGTTTTTGAGAAGTTTGACCGAGAGTTTGACTTTTTGATATCAGGGTCGGATTTCAATTTCAATTGAATGAAAAGTTTTTTATTCATCTATCATTATAGGGTTTTGTCTCAATCAATCAAGAATGCCTCAACTGGATAAATTCACTTATTTCACACATTACTCGAAGAATTTCTTCGGAGAATACTACTTCAACTATAGCAGCAAGGGCTAGGTTTCAAAATGGGGGAGACTAGGTTAGGGGTGAACCTTCTGTCTGATTCAATCTGATGGTTTCAAATCCGCTTAAAGAGTACTTTGGTGTCACTTAGTATAAGGGAAGTGTCCCTTTTTGTTGTCTTCGATTCCGAAAGTTGGATCAGGTCCGTAATATCGAAAATGACTTGTGTGCAAAATTTGGGGTCAATCGGACGTGATTTGATAGGTTTCGGCATTGGATGTAGAAATTTGAAATTTCAAAGTTCATAAAGCTTGAATTGGAGTGCGATTCAGGATTTCGACGTTGTCTGATGTGATTTGAGGCCTCGAGCGAGTTCGTATCATGTTTTGGGACATGTTGGTATAATTGGTTAAGTTCCCGAGGTCCTCGGGATTTCATAAGATTAACGGAATGGATTTTGGGCCAAAATAGCTGCTGAAATCTCAGTTGCAATTATGTTTTTGACAGCAATTGATGCATCGAAGAGCTAACTTTGGAAGCGTATATATCAAAATCTATAAGGAATATTAAAATTTGCAAAACATAAAAGTTGTATCCCTTGAATTCTAGTTTCCAGAAAGTTAAACCATTCATGATTTGGGCATTTGATCAGAAAGTTATGATCGATTGAAGATGGCTGGTGAAGAAGTTTTGACAGAATTTTCTGATGCATGGAGCCGACTTTAGAAGCTCATATCTCGTAATATATAAAGAGTTATACGGTGTACTACCTATTAAATGAAAGATCGTCGAGTCTAGTTTCTAAATCTTCAAGCCGTTTGTCATTTGGATATTTCTACAACGAGTTCTGGGCGTTTTAGTAGAAGGTGTACAGCAGGGGAAAATTATAATAGGATGTACAACCTGCACAGCGCAAGGTACAACTCAATGAAGCCTGGGCAGAATATAAGTCTTCAAAAAAGTGGGTTAAGCCATTTTAAACATATTTTTCCTTCTAGAGCTCGGTTTTTGGCGATTCTTTGAGAGGTTTTCACACAAATCGAATGGGTAAGTGTTCTTCCACTAGAATTAATTATATTCCATGAATTAGTTCTTGTTTTTATCATTTAATTTGTGTTTTTAGTTGAGGAAGAATGTGGGTTTTGAAAAAAAAAATCTAAAATGAAAAATCATGATTTGAGGGACCAAATGATATTGGAATTTGATAAACTTTGTATGGTTGAACTCGTATCGGAATGGGTAATCGGATTTTGTAAAATTTGTCGGGTTCTGAGGGGCGGGCCCAGGGGTCCACTTTTGGGTCGATTTTTATATCTTTGTAAAGATTGAAACTTTATTATTCGGAATAGTTCCTTATACGTTTTATGTACATTTTGAAGTTGTTTTAGTTGATTTGAGCCGTCCGGAGGTCCTTTCCGCCCGAGAAGTCTATTTTTGAGTACTGGGTTGTCGTCTTTAAGGTAAGTATCTTGCCTAACCCTGTGTGGGGGAACTACCCCTTAGGATTTCGTCTTCCTTGTTGATTGTAGTCCGTGTATACGAGATGACGAGTGCGTACTCGGACTTATTTGCAAATAGATTGGCCTTTTAGGATTTGTAGGTTCTTATGTTACCTGTGTATAAATTGTAATTGTTACATTTGAACCCTTGGTTGTTAATTTCATCCTTTCCTGCCTAAATTAGAATTACTTGCTTTTGGATTCCTTCGGTGGCCATTTGATCTTAATTGACTTAACTGAATATTTTACCGCTCTTATCATCATGCTATATTTTCTTCCTAAAACAGCCAAATTGACTATATTAGTGTTATCTAGCTTTATAGTTGTTTAGCCGTAGTTGGAACATCCGTTCCTTGGTGTCAAGCATGCTAATGAGTCTTACATTGTGAATTATATGATTTTTCCCTTAAGTGCTACTTAGGTCTAGTTGATAAAAATTTATGTTGTTGATATTTCCTTGATGTTGCCTATTACTGGGCGTTTGTCCAAGCTGAGTTTCATTCCGTTAAGTTAATTGTTTAGGCGAGATTGGTTATAGTTGTTTCCCTTGCCGGGATGATGTGGTTTCATTGTTGAATCCTTTGCCGCGATGGTATGGTTTCTATTACTGTTTATGTTGTTAATGATATTGTTTGCATTGTTGACTCCTTTGCCGGGATGTTGTGATTTATGGTTCATATTGTTGATTTTCCTTGCCAAACTATTGTTCTTGATATTGTTTGGGTGAGGAAGAGTGTAAAGCACGAAGGGTGATGTCGTGCCATGTTATGATATTAAAGCACGAAGGGTAAAGCCATGTCATGTTGTGATATTAAAAGCACGAAGGGTGATGCCGTGCCATTTCTATTTATTTATTGTGAGGACGAGAGTAAAAGCACGAATGGTGATGCCGTGCACTTGTTTTGGTGAGGATGAGAGTAAAAGCACGAAGGGTGATGTCGTGCACTTGTCTTTGCATTATTATTTTCGTTGTTCCTGTTTGATATTTACTGCACTTGTTTAAGTGTTATTATTCCGGTGTTTTAATTTGGATATTCATACTGTTCCCTTACTGCATTATTGACAAGACTCAATATTCTTCCTGTACTGCATGGAAATTTCTAAGTTACGGACTGAGTTCCAGTAGATTTATCTTGAGGAGACTATGAACAAAAGATTCTATTTAAAAGTATTATTGAAAAAGTAATGGTTTCGAGGGAGATTATGTCCGAAGGATTTTTATTTCGAAGGTATATTTGAAAAGCATTCGTCTTGCATAAAATGATATTTGGGAGTCATTTATTGGGAAGGCATATTTGGAAATTTCATATTTTTGAAAGAAACTATGTTTTAAGTATTTCTCTTTATTAAATATACATATATATACATTTAGAGAAAGTATGTTTTCAAGGAGATCTTTCTATACTGAAATGATTATATCTTCAAAGTTTTCAATATAAACTGATGTTTAAAAGTTTCCACCAGCTTATTGATTTTAGTGTTTAAGGCCCGATGTGAAAAAACAGATGCAGAGTCGAGTTATTAGTGTTTTCTATTGTGTTGTGTTTTTCTTCCGGTTTGGCTTGTTTTGTTGTCCATCTCTCTATGTATTTTTATGTTGTTCCGTTGGTTAATTTATGTAATTTCCTTCCGCATTATATTGTCATTGTTGTAAATTATTTCGTGAAGTCTCAGATAAATGTAGTGTTCGGTTATTTCTATATTCATGTCAGTTTATTTTGTAGACCAGTGGTGTCTTGACTAGTCCTCGTCACTACTTCATCGAGGTTAGTCTTGATACTTATTGGGCACCGCTGTGGTGTGCTCATACTACACTTCTGCACATTTTTGTGTGCAGATCTAGGTATTTATTGTTAGTAGCTGCGCGGATGATTGCCGAGGAGACTCAAGGTAACCTGATGTTGCGTCCGTAGGCTTCAGAGTCACCTTCTCTTCGTATTTATTATTCATACCCTGTTGTATTCATTTCGAACAGTGATAATTAGAGATATTTGAATAAATCCGTAGAGCTTATGACTTGTATTATCGGTTTTGGAAAAATTTGTAAATTCTGTCAAGATTCTATATCGAGACTGTTAGTTTTCCTTTTATTATTATTGTTATTCATTAACTGTTAGGCTTACCTAGTCCCTAAGACTAGGTGCCATCACGATGCCCAACAAATGGAAATTTGGGTCGTGACAGAGGAATTCAACTTTACAGAAATAATTGAAGTGCCAACAGAGGGACAATCTAGAGGAATGATGATACTGTGGAACCATGCAAGAGTTGTAGTGTGCACGCACCCGGATTTTATTACTATAGTAAAAATAAATTGGGATAGTAATGACCTCCTAGCGGCCACTAACTCCTTTGAAAAAGATGTTAGGATATGGAGTAGAGATGTCTTTGGAAATATTCACAAACAAAAATGGCAGCTCCTTGCAAGACTTGGAGGAATACAAAATAGCCCTAAGTATGGTACTAGTTTATTCCTTCAACAATTAGAAGTAAAGCTAACTCATAAGTATAATTGTATTAGTAAAAAAGAGCTTCACATGTATAATAATTGTGATGACTCAGCAATCTATGTGGAACAATGAAAACATGACAACTAGACGAGACTTCATGAAGAGATACGAGGCAAAGAGGCACAGAATAGCATACCCACGGGGTAATCAGATATGGGATTCTCAATCTAATTGAGAAGATGAAGAGACACGGCCAGAATGAATCCAGGCAGAATAAAGGGCAGATTCGGAGATCTTCAATTAATGAGCCAAACGTTACATAATCTTCATGCAACAGTTAAGATTAATCATTGTAACGTTATATTAATGACATTATTAGTCATTAATGCTCGATCACTGAAAAGGGTAGACGTTATATTAAGAAATTCCCTATATAAGGGAGTAAAATATAACTTGTAAGGACACGTTCGAACGATTATTGCAATATACTTACTTTTTACGCATCTCACTGCTTTCTATTTACGAATTTACTTATAATTATTAGCTTATTATTTGGTTATCAGAAACCCGTGTTCTTCTTAAAATAGCTTTGGCAGAGAATCTAATTCTTTGGTTAAACAAATTGGTTCCGTTACCAGGAATCTGATAATCTCTGTTTCTTCTCAAGCAACATCCTGAGAATTATGTCGAACGCTAACGACAACATCCAACAGAGGATTGGAACTCCAGTTCCATCACCTTCAGGAACCCCACGGGGCTCAAGGGATCCTTCCCCAGATAGGTCCATGACTCAAAACAATAATCACAACGCAAATGAACAAACAGGAGAACAAGATCAGGTGAAGCAAATGGTTGGTGAATATGTGACTCAAGCCTTACAAGCTTTCATGAGAGGACTACCAGCTGCATCACCTACACCACCCCCTAACAACATCGTAACTGTGGAAACCCCACAATCCGGGTTAGCAAACGCAGGAAGTGGAGGCACTCCAAATGAGTCCCTCAAAGCGAAACCAAGTATGTCCAATAATCCAGAATTACAGTCTTTATTACTAAGCTTGCAGAAACAGGTGAAGGAAAAAAACGATCGAATCGAGCAAATTCCTGGAGTACCACCTGTCATCAAAGGCATTGACGTTGATAGATATTCTCAACAACCTTGGAAGCCAAGTGCAGCACCCTTGCCTATCCCCAAGAAATTCAAAATGCCTGGTATTCCTAAGTATGATGGGACAACCGATTCACGTGATCATGTAACTACTTTTACCACCGGAGTAAAAGGCAATGACCTGACTGAACAAGAAATTGAGTTAGTCCTACTCAAGAAGTTCGGAGAAACACTCACCAAAGGAGCACTAACATGGTATTATCTTCTACTTGAAAATTCTATTGACTCTTTTGTTGAGCTTGCAGATTCTTTTATAAAAGCACATTCTGGTGCACAAAAAGTCAAAAAAAGAATGGAAGACATATTCAAAATAAAACAAGGAGACACGGAATTGCTTCGTGAATTCGTAGACAGGTTTCAACGAGAAAGAATGTTTCTACCAAGATTACCTGACAATTGGGCAGCCATGGCATTTTCAAGAAATTTAAATGACAAAAGCTTAGAAGCCACGAGAAGACTCAAGGAAAGCTTGAGAGAATTCCCAGCCACGACATGGAACGATGTATATAACAGGTATAGCACCAAGCTACAGATAGAAGAAGACACCATTGCTCAATCAAAAGCTGAAGATCGAAACAGTTCTAGACACTCCGAACCAGAAAGGAGAACAGTTAAGAACATGTACGACCCTTATATGGGACCTTCGGGACAAGAAACTCGTCCCAGATTTGAAAACGCCCGGTCAGAATATAGACCATCAAATAGAGATATGGGCTCATCCTCATCAAGATCCAGAAATGATCGGGATGAACGAAATAGAGGTAATACAAGAATTGGAGACCACAATTTCAATGTAAGTACTTCTGAACTAATTACAGTACTTAGAAATATGGGAGATAAAGTTCGATGGCCCAAATAAATGAGGTCGAACCCAAATAGAAGGAATCCAGACTTCTGGTGTGAATTCCATAACGATCATGGACACAGAACGTCAGATTGCAGACTATTGCAAGGTGAGTAGAACAATTATTAAGACAGGGCTATCTAACAGAACTGTTTAGTGAAAAAGGTAAACAGGAATATATGAAGAACAGGCAGGAGCCCCCAAAACCACCATCTCCAAAGAGAACAGTGAACGTGATACATGGAGGAGAGAAGGTGAACGGAGTAATCTGCAAAAGAACAACGAAATTCACAATTACACCCGGGAAGCGAATTCGTGAAAATGTGGAAGTAGACAATATATCATTCGATGATGCATATATCAACGAATTAATGCTTCCACACAACGACGCACTGGTAATATCCCTACTTATACATGACACTAACGTAAAAAGAGTCTTGATTGATCCAGGTAGCTCAGTCAACATCATTTTGTCAAGAGTTGTGGAAGAAATGCTAATGGAGGATCAAGTAATCCCAAAAGCATGAGCCTTATCTGGATTTGACAACTCTACGGTCATAACAAAAGGGGGAAATTGAGCTTAGCACCTATCCAGAAGGAGTAATCAAAAATACTAGATTCCAAGTCATTGATACTGACATGGCCTACAACGTAATCATGGGGAGACCATGGATCCATGACATGAAAGCTATACCATCTACCTTACATCAGGTATTTAAATTCCCTTCAAAATGGGGAATTCAACATATTCGAGGAGATCAGCAAACCTCAAGGAATATAAATTCCGTAGCAAACTCTAACAAAAAAGAAGAAGTGGAAAAATCAAAAGACGAGGAAATCGCCCAAACAGGTACGGAAACCACTGTTGCTCAAATAGGTACGGAAACAAATGTTGCTCCAACTGGTACGGAAGAAACTGCTATTGACACGACCCAAATTTCCAACCTTAGGGATCGTGATGGCACCTAACACCACACTTGCTAGGCAAGCCAATGTTAGAGGTCGATTAGCTATTTACCTTTGATTATCCATTTAAACATAATAAACAATTATAAAATAAACTTAAGCTACTGACTTTCAATGAATAATTCCAAACATAAAATAATAAACACTTAAATAAACCGAGCCACGAACTAATTATATAAGTAACTCTAGAACTACCCCAGGGTCTGGTGTCACAATTCACGAACTACTAAAGAATACTACAAATAATGGGCTGAAAGAAATAGTGTAACTGTTCTGAATATAATAAAACAGTTTTATAAAAATAGGAGAAGACTCTCGAGATCTGCGAACGCCGGCAGATATACCTCGTGTCTCCGAATAAATGAATAGCCGCTCTAAATATCTCTATTGCTGGTCGATACCTGGATCTGCACAAAAGAGTGCAGAGTGTAGTATCAGTACAACCGACCCCATGTACTGAGTAAGTGCCGAGCCTAACCTCGACGAAGTAGTGACGAGGCTACGGCGGGGCATTAACAACATATAACATGTGACAATAATATATACAATAACGCAATAAAACAATTCTACACGAACAAGAAAAAATTATAACTGAGACAATAAATATAAAGCAAGAAGGAAATCTTAAACAAATAAATAAATTAAATACTGCAACAACAATAAAATAACTCAACCGCCTTTTCTAGGCCTCAGCTATAACCAACTCTCAAATAATTTCCAAGTTTTCAAACTCTAACTTTAAATAAAAATAGTGCCAAAATATGAAAAATAGTAATATAAAATGGTAGTTTTCAAACCTTGGGTTTTCTTTGAAAATCATTAAAAATATAATTGTCCTCCCTTATTGCTCCTTGTTGCGGCGTGCAACCCGATCCCACCAGACATATCATATCAATTTATTCACCCGTATCACGATCAATTTATTCACCTGTATCGCAATCAATTATCCACCCTTATCACAGCCCCCTTATCACCGCATTTCATAATATTTATGTCTCGACAAATTGTAAACAGAACAAGTTTCACTTTAAAATAATAGTAAAAGCGGAGTATGAAATAATGACAATAAAACAATGAGTGTTCCAGCCTTTATTTTATAAACAGTAAAACATGCATATTCTCCCTTATCATTATCTTGTTGCGGCGTGCAACCCGATCCCACCTATTCACAATATCATAATCAATTATCCACTCTTATCACAACCCCCTTATCACAGCCCCCTTATCACACCAATTTTGTTTATTCATCAAAAACTTTCACAGTTCAGGCCAAGCCTTTCACAACACTTTTATTTCAACCAATTTCAAACAGAAAACAGTAACAGAAAATAGTATAGCTCGTAAGCTTCAACCAATATCATTTCACAATAAAACCAACCAGAATATATGTAAACACTGTAATGCTATCAACCCAGCTTTGTACCATGATAAAATCAAGAGAACAATCAACACTTTTAATACACTTTTCACAACAATTGGCGACAATCAATTGAAACCAAACAACCACGTAAACCTCAACAAATATATATATATATATATATATATATATATCATAAAAACAATGCCAAATCGCTCAACCGTTTTGTACCACAAGGAATCCAGCTAAAACAACCAATACTCTTTCCAAAATAACCACAACAATATCTAACAATAAAATAACAAGGCCAAGTAGTCATAGAAACAATAATGGACATAGAACAATTAAGACAAGAATCAATTAAGTTGGGAACGAGAAAGGATTCATGCTTAACAGGCAAATTTGGTGGTGCATAGATACTCGTCACCTCACCTATACACCACGCCCATGCATTTCACATAACAAACAAGTGTGGATTCCTATTCCCTTAAGTCAAAGTTAGACCAAACACTTACCTCAATTTCGCAGGCCACTCACTGCTCAATTACAACTTTTCCTTTAGAATCTTGCTCTAATTTGCTCGAATCTAATCATAATTAACTCAATATCATTAATTAAGGCTAAAGTAACTAACTTTATTAAAAATTACAATTTTTCCTAAGTTTTCTATAAAAAAAGTCAAAACCCGACCCTGGGCCCGCTTGGTCTAAACTCGGGGTTGACCAAATTACGTTTATCAATTCACCCACGAACCCAAATAAATAATTAGTTTTGAAATCCGACCTCAATTCGAGGTAAAGATTTAATTTTTACAAAATTTCCTAATTCTACCCAAACCCTCAATTTTTACCATGAAAATTCTTAGTTTTTGATTTAAAAGTGATGAAAAACAATGGGTAATTGAAAGAGTAAAGTTTAGAATTGATTACCTATGATTTGGGGATGATATTTGATGAAGAACTTTGTTCCTAGGGCTGTGGGGTTCGAAAATTTGAAGAGGAAGATATGTAACTTTTAATATTTGCAAATAGTGCAGATTTTTAATATGCCGTCAGAGGCAATTTTGTAATTAACCTGAAAAATCTGGCAACCTTAGTAAAATGACCATAAAATTCTCATACGATTTCCAAATTCGAAGATTCTTTTTGCTACGGGTCCATAATTACGATGCGGATCTAATACTTCATTCAAAATAGAAATCGGAGCTCATTTGTTCAATATGATATCAGTTATGCTTGAAGAAACGACGTCGAAACATAAGAAAGAACGAGCGCAACACAACCGAAACCTATTTGAAACTCACCCGAGCCCTCGGGTCTCTAAACCAAACATGCACGCAAGTCTAAAAGCATTATAAGGACTTGCTCGTGCGATCAAATCATGAAACTAACATGTAAAACTATGAATTTAACATCAAAACTCATCATTTTTCTCAAGAACACTTAACTTTCACTATTTCTCAACCGGACGTCCGAATCACGTCAAATAAACTCTGATTCTCACCGAATTTCACAGATAGTGTGAAAATACTAAAACAAATCTGTACCGGATTCCAAAACTAAAATACGGGCCCGATACCAGTGGTTTCAAACATTAATTCTTTTCTTTATTTCATTAAGATTTCAGCAAAATAATTTCTTTTAAAAATTGATTTCTAAGGCTTGGGACCTCGGAATTCAATTCTGGGCATACGCCCATGTCCCATATTTTACTGCGGAACTCTCGGGATCGTCGAAACATAGATCCGAGTCTGTTTATTCAAAATGTTGACTCAAGTCAACTAAATCCAAATTTTTAATTCTAAACATTATTATTTCTTATATTCTAACATAAAAGCTTTCCGGTTTCACGCCCGGACTGCGCACGCAAATCGAGGTAGTTAAAATTAATATTTTTATGCCTAATAAACCTAGAACGGAGTCTAAATTCATAAAATGACCCCTTGGGTCATCACAACTATCCAAACAGGTATGGAAGAAGATAGCCACGAGAAAGTGAACCAAGTCACCACGGAAGAGGTATCAAAACATACGAACATGGATTCCAGACCTGATGTCATTCAGGAACTAGAAGAGGAAGAGCATATCAAAACAACTACGGAGGAGCTCGAAGTTGTTCCACTGTTCGAGCAGAAGCCCGAACAAAATTTCACATAGGCACGAGGCTAAGACCCAGCAGAAGAGGTAAGTTAATTGAATATTTAAAGGCTAACGCAGATTGCTTTGCTTGGTCCCATTCAGACATGACAGGTATTCCTCCAGAAGTGATGACTCATAAACTAAATGAAGATCCATACTTCGTGTCTGTCAAGCAAAAGAAAAGAAAGCAAGGACCATTCAAGAACCAAGTGATCGACGAAGAGGGGGACTTATTGTTACAAAGTCATGCCTTTTGGCCTGAAAAATGCTGGAGCTACGTATCAAAGGCTAGTGACCAAGATGTTCCAGGAACATCTGGGGAAGACAATGGAGGTGTACATCGATGGCATGCTGGTAAAATCAACACAAGCGAAAGATCATTTCCGGCATCTTTCCATTACCTTCGAAATCCTACGCAGGTATAATATGAAACTGAATCCAGAAAAATGCGCCTTTGGCGTAGAATCAGGTAAGTTCTTGGGTTTCCTTGTATCAAATAGGGGAATAGAAGTAAATCCTGCTCAAATTAAAGCTATTGATGAAATACCCAATATACTTACGAGCAAAAAAGAAGTTCAAAGACTAACAGGAAGAATTGCAGCCTTAAGAAGATTTATCTCCAGGTCCTCGAAGAAGAGTTTTAAATTTTTCTCAGTTCTTAAAACGTAGAATCAGTTCGAATGGACTGAAGAATGTCAACAGGCTCTCAAAGATCTGAAGGCCTATCTATCAAAATCCCCGTTGTTGTCTAAGCCAAAATAGGGGGAAAGGTTGTATGTTTATCTTGCCATTGCAGAAATTGTCGTAAGTGCAGTACTGGTAAGAGAAGACAAAGGTAAACAATCTCCAATTTATTATGTAAGCAAGTCTTTATTAGATGCTGAAACTAGATATCCACATCTAGAAAAATTAGCCTTAGCTTTAATAATGGCAGCTAGAAAGTTAAGACCATATTTTCAATGCCATCCAATCACTGTTGTGACCTCATACCCGTTGAGAAATATTCTGCATAAGCAAGAATTATAAGGAAGATTAGCAAAATTGGCAATAGAATTAAGCGAGCATGACATAATATATCAGCCTAGGACTGCTATAAAGTCTCAAATTTTAGCTGATTTCGTCGGTTATTTAAATACTAGCATAATCCCTGAAGCGGAAAGAGAGTTACAACTCTTTAATGGGGATAATCCAGGAATATGGACCCTATTTACTGACGACTCTTCTAATGTAAAAGGAGATGGCTTGGGAATTGTTTTAATATCACCTACGGGTGAAAAGATACGACAAGCTATTATATGTTATCCCATAACTAACAATGAAGCAGAGTACGAAGTTGTCATTGCAGGGCTTGAACTGGCACGAGAACTCTCAATCGAGCAAATCATGATCAAAAGTGACTCTCAACTAGTGGTGCAAGGGACTTGCACCGCTAGAGAGGCCCGGATGCAACAATATCTGGAAAAAGCACGAGACCTAGTAAGACAATTCCAGTCATGGAAAGTTATGCAAATACCCAAGGAGGAAAATATAGAAGCGGATGCATTAACTAACATCGCAGCAGTTGCAGAAGTGACAAATAAAGACAATGCAACTGTCATACACCTATTTCACTCAACAATTGACCAGGATAAAAGTGAGGTAACATTTAACAATTTAACTTGGGATTGGAGAAACGAAATTTTAAATTTTTTGCAGAATGGCACCATACCCGAGGAAAGAAAGTAGCTCAAGCGCTTTGCCAAAAAGCTGCACGGTACTGCCTCATTCGTGACACATTATATTGTAAAATGTTTGGAGGTCCCTTAGTTAAGTGCCTCGGACCCAATTAAACGGAGTTCGTTATGAAGGAAGTACACGAAGGACACTGCGGAAACCACTCAGGAGCAAGATCCTTAGTCAAAACCCCAATCAGAGCAGGGTACTATTGGCCCAAAATGGAAGAAGAGTAAATGCGACAAATGCCAACGATTTGCTAACAAAATTCATCGACCAGCGGAGCTACTTCACCCAGTGATATCGCCATGGCCATTTATGAAATGGGGCACATAGTGGGACCCCTTCCTCCAGCTAAAGTAACGGTACGGTTCTTACTCGTATTAACTGATTATTTCACAAAGTGGGTGGAGGCAGAAGCTTTTAAACATGTGTGAGAAAAAGAACTGAAGAGCTTCATATGGAGAAACATAATATGTTGCTTTGGAATACCGAAGGAGATCGCATGTGACAATGGCCCACAATTCATAGGCTCACAAATCACAGAATTCTTCGAAAGTTGGCAAGTCAAGAGAATCACTTCATCACCATATCACCCCGTGGCTAATGGGCAAGCCGATCAACAAACAAAGTCATCGTTAACAACCTAAAGAAACAGTTGGAAATAGCCAAGAGAATCTGGCCAGATGAGCTACCAGCGGTATTATGGGCTTACAGAGCTACTGCAAAAACAGCTACGGGAGAGACTCCATTCGCGCTTTTTTACGGTGCAGAAGCTTTAATACTGGTGGAAATCGACGAACCAAGCACAAGGTTCACAACAGAAGCGGAAGAAACGAACAACGACGAGTTAAGGACTAACCTGGATTTGCTCGAGCAAAGAATAGAAGCCGCACTAATACGTATGGCATCCCAAAACAAAATTATAGAGCGATACTACAACAGAAAAGCTCACCTCAGATATTTCAAAATTGGGGACTTCGTTCTCAAGAAAGTCTTCCAATCAATGAAGGAAGCTGGTGCAGGAAAGCTAAATCCAAATTGGGAAGGACCTTACAAAGTCTGTGGCATTGCTGGAAAAGGCGCTTATGATCTTGGAGGCTATGGACGACAGAATCCTACCAACCAATTGGAATGTTGTTCATTTGAAGAAGTACTACTTCTGAGTAAAAGGAATACCCCCGGTCAGGTATCATTACGTTCGATTTTACTTTTGTACAGTTAAAATTATACTAACCATTTTAGATGATAGGCAAAAAGCTAACCCATCACCAGATGATGATATTAGACCTGCAAAGACACGAGGAAGTAACTGAATTCCCGGTCTAGGGTTACAACTTTCTGATGGACGTTTTAAAGGGTTAAGCAGTCATCATCTAAAAACTAAATACCTTCGAGTCCCGTATGTTTTTCCTTTTCAGGAAAAGGACCACAAGGAAGGAATAGTCAAGTGCTCGATATTTCATTCTTCAAAGCTCAAACACTTGGGGGACTATACAGTATGGAAGGCAAAGTTGAAGCAAAGAAGACTATCAAAAAGTCAAAGCTCGAGCCTGAAGATCCATCTTCCCAACAAGTAAAGTACTATGAGCAAAGTCAAAGAGCCAAAGACTCAAAACACAAAGCCTGACTCAAAAACCTTCGAAAAACATATTCATAAATGTAAACGAGTGTTCAGGTTAAAGGAAGAATCTTAGTTACAGGTAAAAATGCACATCTTTATACTTACTCAAAAAACTGTTGTAAATGAAAACAGTTATGTATGAAAGATCACTATCCTTGTACTTATTCAGAAAACTGTTATAGATGAAAACAGTTACGGATGAAAGATCATTATCCTTGTACTTATTCAAAAAACTGTTGTGAATGAAAACAGTTACGGATGAAAAAACATTACCCTTGTATTCATTTAAAAAAAACTGTTATCAATAAAAACAGTTATGGGTAAAAATTCATACCCTTATCTTTAAAAGCTGTTATAAACAAAAACAGTTATTCCCTTGTACTAATTCGAAAAAACTGTTGCAAAAGAAAAAACAATCACGAGTACAAGTTCATATCAAATCTGTTGAAAGAAAAAACATTTACAAAATGAGTTATAGACGATATACAAACACATGTGAAATGTTATGAAAGTTAAAAACAATACAAAAACATTCTTCAAAACATTGTTAAAGAAAAACATGTGAAATTCCTATCTCTCTTTTGTATATTTACACCATTATGAAGTTGAGACGTCTTCTTCATTAAGTGTCGATCAAAAAAGGGCCTTTTTTAATAAACCGTGCCTATTACGAAAAGGTACGAACAATCTAAGCATTTTATAATGCAAAGTCAAAACTCAGAGGTAAACCAAAACCTCAAAAAGAAAGCATGCAAAAACTTAAGAGTGAAACAAAAACTCAAAAAAGCTAAAGTCATGTTAATATTGATATTAATATATTATGGCAAAATAAACTAAGTGTTAACTTAGTCTAAGCCGGATTAATTTATACATTGATTGCCCCTAAGTTGTCAGTTGGGGACTTAAAAAGGATCCAACTTTAACCCTGATGGGACTGGGGGTAACCACCAATTGGTACAAAAAAAAAAAAGAACCAAGTTCTTTAAACTTTTCCAGATGGGGGGTTGTCTTCACTGGCAGGAGGAGAAGCTTGAGATGGAGAGACACGAGCAGCAGGGACCTCAACCCGTCACGATCCAAATTCCCAACCTTAGGGATCGTGATGGCGCCTAACACCACACTTGCTAGGCAAATGTCAGAATTCGATTAACTACTTTGCATTATGTATCTATTTAGACATAATAAAATAATCTAAAGAAAACTGAATCTATTGGTTTTCGATTAATAATTTTCATAGATAAAATAATGAACAATTAAATAAAACGAACCACGAACTAATTTTTATAAATAACTCTAAGACTATCCCAGGGTCTGGTGTTACAATTCACGAACTACTAAAGGATACTAAAAATACTGGGCTGAAAGAAATAGTATAACTATTCTGAATATATTAAAACAGCGTATATGAAATAGGAGAAGACTCTCGGGATCTGCGAACGCCGGCAGATATACCTCGCATCTCCGAGTAAATAGGTGGCTGCTCTAACAATNCCCAACCTCAAGCTACGCAAATTTCACAACTCCTTAATCTACAATAAGAGAAACGACACTATCGTTATCGTTTAAGCGTCATAACTATTATGTATCGACCACAACCTATTTTACGATAAAACGGACAGCACCTACCCTATTTATATGACTTCACACAAGTCAAAACAATCACCTAACAGCCCAAACAACATCAATAATAATCATATTGAGCCTCCCAAAACAGTCTACACACAACCTAATCACTTCACACATAAGACGACCATCGTAATCGTGTCAAACAACCCGGAAATGTTACAATGAATGACCAGCCCACAACCCTACATATATATGGTATTTCTCCACACCCTTCCTCCTCCAAAACTCCACAAAACAGTAATAAAACTCGAAGCCCAACAGCAACACAAAACAATCGACAAAACAGTCCGCTACAAGTCAAATAACTCGAACTCAAGGCTTCCGATCACCGTCCTGTGAGTTCTAACTATTAGGAAACACATTTATCAACCTTACTTGACATTTAAGCACTTAAATACAGATATTATACGTTTCTTAACTATGAAGTAACTTCCAAAACTCTAAGTACAAAGAAAAAGGAGAGGTGGTATAATGACACTTATGTCGTAGGGATCGTTTTGATGTTATTGCTTCTCGATTTCATGCCCAGAATGATAATATTCTTTGACACCCTAGAACATAGCTTGAGGTTATGTTTATGGGTGTTCTCTGGTCGTTTTATGCTGAAATATGAAGAGAAAGCCGACCTAAGACACATATATATCTATTTTGGAAAAAGTCAAAGAGGTGCTAGCTTGGTACCCTAGGATTGGTCCATCTTCCGACGCTTATATATTTTTATCCTGATGTCGTATGAATGAACGGTTAAGAGCGTTGGAAACTAAATTCCAAGACCTTCAATTCGGTATATAATATGTCCCAATATGACCTCATATAACACATGAAATCTATTTCTCTAAAAGCTCTAGTGATCCACCTACTTGTCATATATGATGTCTGCGCAGTCTCGCAAAACTGAAAATATCTCTCTACTCCTACGTCGTATCGATGAACGGTTTAATACATTCTTTTCTTTATTTCATAACTATTTCAGCAAAATAATTTCTTTCAAAAATTGATTTCTAAGGCTTGGGACCTCGGAATTCGTTTCCGGGCATATGCCCAAGTCCCATATTTTACTGCAGACTCCTCGGGATCGTCGGAACACGAATCCGGGTCCGTTTGCTCAAAATGTTGACCAAAGTCAACTTTTATCAAATTTAAATTCTAGAAATTACTATTTCTCATATTTTCACAAAAAAGCTTTCTGGTTTCACGCCCGGACTGTGCACGCAAATCGAGGTATTTAAATTTTGTCTATTTATGGCTATTAAGCATGGAACAAAGTCTAAATTTATAAAATGACCCCCTTGGGTCATCACACAACCTCTGGTGAAGAGAGATTTTGACTTGCTGAGACTTCTCAATCGTCTCTTTGGTTTTAGCAATTTCGGCTTCCAAGTCAAAACCCTCTTGGCCCATTTCCGTCAATGTGTCAAGACGGGCATTCAGATAAGCCCAGCTAACATCGACGGCTACTTTTTCTTCAAGAGCTTCATAATCCTTCTCCCACTGTTCAGCTTCAGCTTTTAACTAATCTCTTTCAGGCATGGCAGCATCGTGAGAGGTTTTTAAATGAGCGAGAGATATTTCCAGAAATTGGACCTTCTCTAAAGAGTTACGGAGGTCTTCCTAGGTTTGGGTGAGCAATTGAACAAGTTCACCAGAATACACCTCTTTTTAGTCCAACAACGCTTTCAGGCTCATAATCTCCTCTGTGGCACGGGAAAGTTGCTCTGCAAATGAAGACTCTAAGACACTCTTGTCCTTGCCTGCCTGGTTCGAAGACGCCTTCTCAACGGCCAGTTTTGTTGTCATAACCCTAACTTGCTTCTCTATGGTACACATTTCTTCCTCCACTGCCTCCACGTCAAGTTGTAGACTCTCGTACTGCTCCTTCCAATTATCAGCCTCAATACAGAAATCCTTTGTTTCTTGCTCCATTTGAGAGACCCTCTTCATTGACTCTGTGCCTATAAGATTGATCTACAAAAGAAGATAAATTAGATACGATAAGAATGTATATGAATACATGTGAAGGGAAAACAAATTTTACCTTTAAATACGAGTGCACAATCTCGTTCATCCAAGTGAGGGAGCCATGGCTTTCCATCTTAGATTTCTCAGTCGGGCCAATCAATGGTTTTAACCATACGTCAGTCTGGCCAGACTTTTTCAAGAGGCTGCCCGTAGCAGGAACCTCTATTGTAACTTGCCTCATCTCCCTGCTGGAAGACCCTACTTCTACCACAGAAGGCACGGAAGCGGGAACAGATGAAGGAGCCACGGGCAGAGTAGGCTGAAAAGTAGAAACGACCACGGGAGCGGAAGAGGCAACAGGAGCGGGAATAGTCATGGGAGAAGAAACAACAACGGGAGCTACTGAAGGAAGTTCTTTAGGAGCAGGAGGAGAGAAAACAGCAAGAGGGGCTTCGTCGGAAATGGTACCAAAACCTTCACGGAATAGGAGATCAACGGATTCACGAACAGGAGAGGGAGTTGCATCCTCGGGGGCAGAAAGTTCGGATTCAGGCACGGGAGGGTCACCAACAGGTGCAGACTCATCGTCAGAGACCACCTTCCTCCTACGAGACCTGTGGACCAGCGAACCCTCCTCTTCCTCCTCCTCCTCTAAAGTCCTGGACCCACTTGCTTTTCTTTTCGATGAGGAGGAGCCAACAATGATCTCCTGTGTCTTTTCCAGGGACAACCTTGAAGCGGACACAGCCACAGCAGAAATACCACGAACCCTACCAAATGAAAGGGGTCAGGTAAAACTTAAAAGAAGAAAGAAGTAAAAACAAAGAACTTTGCTCACCGTGGGTCTTAACCTTCCAGCCAAACCTCCCAAGAGAGGTATTTCCACGAACGCTCTTCTAAAGGAGCAATCAACAAGAGTTTTTCTACCCAATCACGAAAACAGGAGACATTCTCAACGGTTCCCATAATTGCTGCAAAGAAAAGAAACAGTCACAGTACTGATAAAGTATCAAAAGCAAAGGAAAGGAATGTGAGCAAAACTGTACTCACGTGCAAGATTCCACTTCTCAGGGAAGGGGAGATTTTCTTCACCTACTAAACTTGCAGTGGGGACAGCAACATACCGGAGATACCACCCTCGGTCTTTATCATCATCAGGAATAACTAACACCTTTTTACTCTTAGCCGCAATAGTAAACACTCCTTGGCGGAACAACATCGGAGAATAGAGGTGAATGAGATGATAAAATTAAAGGGGACAGAAGCTAAATTGGCCAAATACCTAAGGCACGCAACAACTTGCCACACGAGAGGACCGACTTGTCCCAGACAAACTTTGAAGAATCGACAAAACTCGATGATAACGGGGTCGATGGGAGGCTTGAATTCTGATGTGAAAGGATAAGTATAAACATAAGAATATCCAGTCTTGTAAGAGGTTATTCTTTGATTACCATTGGGAACAACAACTGGAAAATTAGGCTTCCAGTAACAGTTCCTGCGTACAAGAGACACTAAACCCTCAGTTATTTGAGTAGGATAAAGGTCAGCACTGTCATGAGAAGACATTGAAGAAAGCTGCTCCTTCAAGGCCTGACTATCCCTAGCAAAAGAAAACTCCGCAGGAACTATCTCATCAACCCTCGGCTCACGCAGCGGTTCATTATGTTCTCTACATTTTGATGAAGATCTAGAAGCCCTAGACCTTGGAGAATATAAAGAAACAGTAGACCTAGAAGAAGATGTGGGAGTAACGTGAGAAGAAGAAGAACCCTTGGAAGGAGTAGAACCCAAACTCCTAAGCCTACCGCCTCTCCTGCTCCGTGTAGGGGCAGAAGAAGGAGTCAGGTCATCTACATTAATAACTCTATTAGATTGCTGGTTTGAAGAAGACATATTTATGAAGACGAAGGATTTAAAAACAAATAATGAAGATTAGAAGTTTTTCGTCAAAGTAAAGGAAGGAAAAGGGGTATTTATACTCGAAGGCAACCGTCAAAAAATGGAAAAAATAGTGATGTGAAAGTCATAATTGAAGTTGTCACTTCGTGACTGATGCAACTGCAAAAAGCCCTAAAAGGCGCTGAACAATTGCAGAACCAATCTGGGAATGCCACGTGGCACGTGCATTAAATGGAAGTGACAAGTGATGCCTACGTTCGGAGATGGATGCAATGTTACGAGTGAAGCAGCGGCAAAATATTCCCACCATAAATGAGTATTCACTTACCAAATATTAATCGATAAATAAATGGTAAGTGGGGGGGACTATCTGTATTAGTAAAAAAGAGCTTCACACGTGTAATAATTGTGATGACTCAGCAATCTATGTGGAACAATGAAAATATGACAACTGGACGATAATTCATGAAGAGGTACGAGGCAAAGAGGCACGAAATAGCATACCCACGGGGTAATCAGATACGGGAATCTCAATCTAATTGAGAAGATTAAGAGACACGGTCAGAATGAATCCAGGTAGAATAAAGGGCAGATTCGGAGATCTTCAATTAATGAGACAAACGTTATATAATCTTCACGCAACAGTTACGATTAATCATTGTAATGTTATATTAATGTCATTATTAGTCATTAATGCTCGATTGTTGAAAAGGGTAGGCGTCATATTAAGAAAATTTCTATATAAGGGAGTAAAATATAACTTGTACGGACATGTTCGAACGATTATTGCAATATACTTACTTTTTACGCATCTTACTGCTTTCTATTTACGAATTTACTTATAATTATTAGCTTATTCTTTGGTTTCAGAAACCCGTGTTCTTCTTAAAATAGTTTTGGCAGAGAATCTAATTCTTTGGTTAAACAATAATGACATACTCAAGCTGGAAGAAGACTACTGGAAACTAAGGTCTAGAGTAATGTGGATGAACGATGGTGTCGCAAACACACAAAAAATTCACATCACTGCCACAAATAGAAGAAGAAACAACAAAATATTTTTCTTCAAAGATGACATAGGAAATTGGATAGATGATCATAATTGCATCATGATTCACATAGTAAATTACTTCCAAGTTTTATTCACAACTTCCCACACGCACTCTACTTGGCACACAAAAACAAATGTAACCACCACATACCACACTATTGGCCTCTCGTGCCTAGACTACCCACTAATGGACTCTGAAATTGCTAAGGCAATCTTTTCATTTAATCCTTATAAGGCACCTGGGTCTGATGGATTGCAACCTTTTTTCTTTCAAAAGTACTGGAAAAATATTAGGGATAAAGTCAATGAGTTTTGCCACAAAGTGTTCAAGGATAGTTACATTGCTAAAGACATTAATAGCACCTACATTTGCCTAATTTTTAAATTTGAAAATGCTAACAATTTATGAAACTTTAAATCCATTAGACTTTGTGATACTACCTACAAATTCATTGCAAAAATCATCGTCAATAGAATGAAACCTTACCTTACCAAACTAATTGGATCACACCAAGCTAGCTTCATAAAAGGAAGAAGAGTTTGTGGCAATGCCATCATAGTTCAGGAAGCAATAAGATACATTAGGAACTCAAAATAATAATAAAAAAGGCCATATGATCCTAAAGATAGACCTAGAAAAAGCCTTCGACAAGTTAATGGTACGACAATGACCACCCACAACCTATTAAAATAATGTGGCATAAGCCCCCAAAGGGATGGATCAAGATTGATATAGATGGAGCTTTTAGTAAATAATTGCCAAGGAGGAGTTGGCAGTGTGGTAAGAAACAGTGCAGGTTGGTGGATTATGGCTTTTAACAAAAAAGTGGCCACTCTCTCAGCTACACAAGTGAAGCTCCAGACTCTCCAAGAATGTCTCCATGCAATACTAGAGTACAACATGCAATATGCTAGTACTGACAAGACTAATAGAGATATTCTTTAGCATAATATAGAACACTTATATAGTCAATATACATGTGCTTGATTAATGGGTGGAGATTTTAATGAAGTTATTATGGCACAAGAAAAATTTGGGGGGAAGGCAGTGAACCAAAATAGAGCAAAACAAATTTTAGCTAGCCTAAATTATTGTAAACTCCTAGACCTAGGTTACAAGGGTTGCAAATTCACATGATCAAACCAAAGAAAAAAAGGTAAAGGTTTGATTATGGAAAGACTAGATAGGGTTTATGCTAATATGGAATGGCTAGATCAATACCCTGAAGCTTCAATAGTACACCTACCTAAGACACATTCTGACACAACCCTATATTGATCTCTCTAAATAATAAAAAATCAACTCACTTTGATAAACCTTTCAGGCTAGAATCAACATGGTGCACGCACCGGATTTCATTAATATAGTAAAAAGAAATTGGGATAGTAATGACCTCCTAGCGGCCACTAACTCTTTTGAAAAAGATGTTTGGATATGGAGTAGAGATGTCTTTGTAAGTTGATCACCCTACTTACACAAACTTAGTCCATGATTGCAGGTGGTTGCTGTACCAAGAAGGATAGAAAGGACAAGTGGCTCTCAAGCATAGTTTCAGACAGGAAAACAAAGTGGCACACGTTTTGGCTATGAAAGTTCTCCTGCAGTCCAACATAAATAAAATCTCTCTTTTTGCAACACCCCCGGAACTGGCGATAGAAAAATATCAAAGGGATTTGGAAGAACTTATTGTATAAAATATATTTCCTCTAATGTTTGTACTAGGTTGGATGCTTTAGGTAATTATGATGCCATAGAAGACATTAGTGCTACTGCAGATATTTGTAATATGTCGAAACTTGATGCCTAGTTATTAATATAATTTCCTTATTGCTAAAAAAGAAGAAGATAAAATTGGTGTACTCGCAGCTTGGGTACATATCAACTATTCTACTAGGTATATGCTACCTCCCACTAGCATTGAGTGACTCTACCCACCAGTGATGGATCCAAAAATTTAAAGTCATGGGTGTTCACCGATAAAAATAAAAAATGAAGAGGAAAAGGAAATTTAGTTGTGGGTACTGATTCAATATTCATCTAGATATTTTTATAGTTGCCTATGTAAATTTACTAAATGTGGTCAAAGGTAATGGGTGCTTAAGCACCCACCAATGCTCATGTAGATCCGCCACTGCTACCCACCATGTTTAGACATGAAACAATAATCACCTAATATGTTTTTGTTCTCTGCTGCGATTTGCACCCCTGATCTCCAAGGTTGTAACATAATTATTAGTACAGTACTTACATACATTCAAAAAATTACTACGACGCTATTTAATTGACAAATTTGTATTGAATATTAAAATTATGGAAAATTTTTGTTCCTATACCATATAGAAAACTATATTACGAAAAATATTCATAGTTTGCATATTACCCGCCATGCTAATAGTATTTCTACAAAATATAGACAATTCATTAAAAATAAAAGCATTCTAGTTGTAGGCTTCTTTATTTAGGCACGCAAATATTGGGTATTAAAGATTCTTCCAGATTTTTTCAAACGCAAATCACGCTGATTTTACGACTCTGTTTTCGCGATACACTCTGTTTCACCATTTTCTCTGATTTCACAAATCAAAAGCGACTAAATTTGCTACAATTCTTCTGCAACAAACGCAATTATGTCGAAAATCTCAATTATGCTACAACTGAATGGGAATTGGGATAGCTATGGGAGATACAAAGAATTTTAGGTCGATGGAATTGTAGTCGGTGAGGATGCGAGTTATAGTCTATTGATTTCTACAATAGAAGAGCATCTAATGATCGATTCATCCGAAAAAATAATAGAAATCAAATACATTGTCAACGAGCATTGTCCTCTAATAGAAATTAGGAACGATATGGGTGTTCGTGTATACATGGAGACGAAAAAGGAAAACAAAAACTTAGGATCATATCCGCTATGTATAACAGTTCGCGATTTCAATATGGAATTAAGTATCACTAATGCGAACATAGTTGCAGGTTTGTGTTGTTACATTTACTATCTAATTCTTGTTGTATATTACTGTCCTACAATTTTTCTACAAATAACCTACATGCCAGAGTCTATATATATATCAGTATTGATTTTCACAATATCTACAAAATTTCTACAATTATTCTACAATAAAACTACATATCATTTGAATCTCAATATGAAATACAGAATTTCAATCTTTCTACAAATTAACTACAATATCTACAAAAAATGTTCATAACAATATTTATCTTTGTTTTGTTGCAGGTTCATCTGGAACACTAAAATTAATTGATATGCCAACATCTCCGTGATAGAGGAATTTGAAAGTATAATAATAACAGAAAGTACACCAAGTGTTATTGAAGTAGGACAAGTATACCAAGACAAGCAAACAATTGCAACTGCAATGAATCACTATTCTGTCATGCACAAGTTCCAATTCAAGGTGAAAATATCTAGTTCTAGAAGATATGAACATATGAATGGTCAAAGATCATTTTATTTTATTTTTGTAGTTTATTTGTAAATTTTTACTTCTTCAGCTTTTTCTTGTGATAATGTTTATCAATATTGTAGATAGTTTGTAGTTATTTTGTATATATATTGTTTACTATAATCTATTCTGCTACAACAGTTTTTTTTTAATCTACATTTTTTAAACCAGTGTTTAAATTTTATTTATTTTGTTGCTATTGGTTGATATGTGTTGGTGAAAATTGCACATGGTACTTCAAGGCAACTAGCATAAATGATTCTGCAATGTTCAAGGTCAGAAAATTCAACAGCTAGCACACATACTCTTTGATGGACAATACATTCATACAATGAAAACCTACTGCCATGGTAGTTGGTAGCATGGTTATTCCAAAATATTCTGATCCTAAGACAATTTACACACCAAAAGACATACAAACTGACATGTTGTCTGAACACGGCGTGAACTTAACCTACATGCAAGCTTGGAGAGCAAAGGAAAAGGCTTTGGAGTTTTTGAGAGGTCATCCTGCTGACTCCTACAGCAAATTGCCTAGTTATTTTATATTCTGGAGAAGACTTATCCGGGGTCTGTAGTTAAATTGAAGAAGACCGCAGATGACTGCTTCTTGTATGCATTTGTTGCGATTTGTACGTCAATCACTGGTTGGGAATATTGTAGGCCAGTTGTAGTAGTTGATGGGACCTTCTTAAAGTCAGCATATAGGGGAATAATGCTAACAGCTAGTACAATGGATGCAGCAGGTAAAAATGTAGATATTTTGTAGATATATTGTAGATATATTGTAACTTGTCTGTTTTGTGTAGATAAGTTGTCAATATTTTGTAGATATATTTTAGTTTGTATGTATATGTCTCTCTCTGCATTTTCCAAGCTGCCAATTAATTATTTTTTGACACATAATGTAGGTACCATATTACCATTGGCATATGATGTCGTTGATTCAGAAAATGACGCATCATGAAAGTGGGGTTTTAAGAAATTCAAACATGCATATGGTGAAAAACCAAATATGTGTGTTGTTTCAGATCGGAATGAGAGTATCTTGAAGGCAACATCTATTGTTTATCCCGGCATGCCACATTATTCTTGCATGTGGCATATCTGGACAAATATAAGGGCAAAGTTCAAGAAGGGTCATCTAAAGTTAAGCGAATTGTACTTTTCCAAAGAACGATCATACACTCTTGATGAATTTAATGAAAGGATGGCAAAGATTGAAGAGATAGACCCCCATGTTAAATCATAATTATATGATATTGGCTATCATAGATGGTCACGAGTACATGCTACGGTGAACAGAACTTGGACTATGACATCAAACATTGCAGAGTCATTGAATGTGGTAACAAAAGATGAAAGAGAGATGCCGATAGTAGAACTATTAGAGTATATGAGGACTCTTCTTGAACAGTGGACTAATGAAAAGTTATTGAAAGCAAAGGGTACCTTCACATACCTTGGGAAAAAAATCAACAAAGAATTGGAGGACAACAGAACATTGTCGCAGAAGCTTAGAGTAAGATCTGTTTATTTATTGCATCAAAATAAAATATTAAAATTCACTGTAGATAATTTATAGATATATTGTAGATAATTTGTAGATATTTTGTATTCTAATTGTAGATGCTTTGTTTTCTATTTGTAATGTAATTGTAGGTGAGGGCTTCAACAGATCATATCCATACTGTGATAGATGGTGTGAAGCGCTACATTGTTGTCTTGAAAACAAGAGATGTAGCTGTCGGCAATTCCAGCTTGATGAACTTCCTTGTGCGCATGCTTTGGCTTCTTTAAGGCACATGAATGAGTCTTATGAAAACTATTGTTCACCGTATTACACAAGGGAGAACCTATTGCGTACTTATAAAATACCAGTAAATCACCTGCATAATGAAAGCAAATGGAATGTGCCACAACATATATCTAAAGAAGTAGTAAATCCACCTTCAGGAGGGAAAATACAGCCTATCACGACCCAAATCCTAATTTAGGTCGTGATGGCGCCCAACTCCGATGTCAGGCAAGCCAACCTTAATTTGCTAGAGATCCCTTCTTAATTTAACAAACAATTTACGAACTCTTGTGAAATTTTAGAACTTAATTACGAAATAAACAGGTAATTTAAACAACCATAAAGAGAGAAATAACTATATTATCCACCAATAATTACAGCCCAAAAGAATATAATATCAACTACTGGGTGTGCCAGGAATTGTCGTCACGAGTCTACGGGCATCTAATAGAAATGAGCATCCAAAAGAAAATACAAGTTTTCCCTACTGTCTGATGAAGTATAAATAGACATAGCAAAAGAAAATAGGAACTCCAAGGTGCTTCCAGAGAAAGCGTCAAGGAAAGCAGCCCACCGAGAAGTCCACACCAGCTATAGGTCAGGGACAAACTCCGGACGAATACCCAGATGCACCTGCCTCAGAACCTGTACAATTAAGTACAGAAGCGTAGCATGAGTACTTAAACAAATATGTACCCAGTGAGTATCCCGTCTAATCTCCATGAAGTAGTGACAAGAAGTCGACGTGATACTTACTAGGGTCAAAACAATGTAATAAAATGAGGGCTAGGCAGGAATAACAGTCGTAGTAATCACAAGGACATGAAATATCAAGTATAAATTTGTAATTACCTTTGCATGTCAATTTCACTAGCATATAATTTGCTAAATTTCCTTTTCACATAAATCAAGTTATACAAGTATCACAATTCTCCCAGTCAATTGAATAGCACATAGTATGTCGAAGCGTACGGTCGATACGTCGGGAAAATAAATGTGCACTACCGAGGGTCGAACGGCTCGAACCATAGATGCATCTATTACCCCGCTCGCGAATCAAACATGCGACGCGGCTGACATAATGATAGGGCTATCCTGCTCACGGATCATACATGCGACGCGAGTGCCCGTATACATACACAGAATTATCAAGAGTTCAGGGATTCAACATAGATTATACTTGAAGACAAGAATTAAGCAATGTAAAATTTGAATGTAACTTCCTAATATTCTCATACCAATTCAAGGATACTAAGAAACTCAAAATACATTTAAGGTCACATATAAGGCACATAAAAGCATGCTTCTGAGTCCTAAAACTACCCGACATAACATAATAGTAGCTACACACGGACTCTCGTCACTTCGTGCGTGCGTAGCCCCCCCACAAATAAGGACATGCAATTATTATAATCACCTATGGGGACAATTCCCTCTTACAAGGTTAAAAAGGAGACTCACCTCGTGCCAAGCCTACTTTCCGGGTCAAGAACGCGCCCGAAACTCCAAACTCGTCTCCCAAGGACTCGAAACTAGTCAAATATGGTATACATGAATTAATCTTTGCTCAAAAGTATGAAATTTCCCTAATTAAGTATTTATTTCAACCTACTTTGAAAAATCTCAAAATACACCTCGGGCCCACATGCTCGGATTCCGAAAATTCTCGAAGGAAACACTCACCCATAACCTAGGGATCATTAATATTTGGGTTTTGTATGATTTCATAGCTAGTTAGTGGGAAAATTCCCTAAATTTCAAAAAGCCCTAGGTTTCTACCATAACCCTTGATTTACACTAATTAGGGGGTTAATTTACCTAGGAATTCATGTATTAGACTAACTTCAGGGTAGAAATCACTTACCTTTCAGTAGCTAGGTCGTTTGGCTCTTTTCCAAGCACTCAAGGTCGTCAATGGAGGAAAGAAATGGTTTAAAAATGATGCATTCCCGTATTTTAAAAGACCTCACTGCCTACAGGGTTTTCACACAGGCGGCTCGGGGACCGCACTTGCGGTCTCGCATCTGCGAAGACAATCTCGCACCCGCGGAATTGGACAAAGGGGTCTGGGCTCGCACCTGCGGCTCCGCTCCTGCAGATTTTGATTCGCACCTACGAGAAATGGGCAGCCTCACCTGAAGCCGCACCTGTGAGGCAAGGACCGCATGAGTGGTCTCGCACCAGCGACTGGGCAACCGCAGGTGCGATTACACCAGATCTAGTGCACCAACAATTATAGCTGCTGGTTTTTAGCCTCGTTTGATGCTCGAACGGCCTCTAGGCCCACCCGAGCCCCCGTCCAAATATATAAACAAGTCCCAAATCATATGACGGAATTGCTCGAGCCTTCGGAACATCCAAAACAACGCTAAAACTCAAAATCACACCTCAAAACCCCTAAATTCAAACTTAAGAACTTTAAGTTCTTGAATTCTATAATAATGCGCCCAACCGACCTATACTACTCGGAATGACACAAAATTTTGCAAGCAAGTCATAAATGACATAACTATTTCCGGTCTTGGAATTCCGTTTGGACAGCGATAACATAAAAACACGTTCCAAACCTCAATTCTTGAACTTAAGGAATTATATTTCACTATATGGCGCCGAAACGCACCCGGGTCATCCAAAACCCGTTCTGAACATACGACCAAGTCCGAAATCATCATACGAAGCTACCGGAACCGTCGAAACTCGATACCGAGGTCTTTTACTCGAAACATTGACTGAAGTCAAACTTGGCCTTAAAAGCCAACCTTAAGGAACCAAGTGTTCCTATACCATTCAAAACTCTTCCAAGTCCCGAACCACCCGTCCCCACAGGTCATAAATCATTAAAAGCAACTATGGGAAGTCTTATTTAGGGGAACGGGGTCCTAGAACTCAAAACCACCGTCAGGTCGTTACATTCTCCACCTCGTAAACAAACGTTCATCCTCGAAAAGGTCTAGAATCATACCTGAAGTGCTGAATAGGTGTGGATATCCGCTCTGCATGTCCCCCTCGGACTCCCAAGTCGCCTTCTCGACTGGTTGGCCCCTCCACTGGACATTTACGGCAGAAATCCTCTTGGACCTCAACTGGCGATCCTGCCTATCAATAATCGCAACTGGCTCCTCCTCGTAGCCCAACCTCTCATCCAACTGAATGGTGCTGAAATCAACCACTTGAGAGAAGTCGGCGTGGTACCTCCGGAGCATGGATACATGAAAGACCTATTGAACTCCTGATAAACTTGGAGTTAAAGCAAGCTCATAAGAAACCTCCCCAACTCGCCTCAATACCTCGAAAGGACCTATAATCCTTGGGCTCAGCTTGCCCTTCTTCCTGAACCTCATAATACCCTTCATCGGTGAGACCTTCAACAGGACTTTGTCTCCCTCCATAAATGATACGTCACGCGCCTTCTAATCCGCGTAACTCTTCTGTCGGGACTGTGTTGTGCGGAGCCTCTCCTGAATCAACTTTACTTTCTCTAAAGCATCCCTCACCAGCTCGGTGCCATATAACTTAGCCTCGCCAAGCTCAAACCACCCGATAGGAGAACGACATCGCCGGCCATACAGGGCCTCAAATGGAGCCATCTCGATACTGGACTGATAACTATTATTGTAAGCAAACTCGGCCAAAGGCAAGAACTGGTCCCACTGACCTCCGAAGTCAATCACACATGCCTTGAGCATGTCTTCCAATATTTGAACTGTCCGCTCCGACTGACCATCAGTCTGAGGGTGAAATGTTGTGCTGAGATCTATCTGGGTGCCCAACTCACTATGCAATGCTCTCCAGAAGTGCGAGGTGAACTGAGGACCTCGATCTGATATAATGGACACAGGCACACCTTGCAACCGGACTATCTCCCGAATGTAGATCTGGGCCAACCTATCAGAAGTATAAATAATAGATACTTGAATAAAATGCGTCGATTTGGTCAACCTGTCCACAATGACCCAAACCGCGTCAGCCTTCCGCAAAGTCCGAGGCAACCTAACCACGAAATCCATAGTGATGCGCTCCCACTTCCACTCAGGAATGGGCATCTGCTGAAGTAGGCCTCGTGGCTTCTGGTGCTCATACTTGACCTGCTGGCGATTAAGACATCTAGCCACGTACTCCACTATGTTCTTCTTCATCCGCCTCCACCAGAAATGCTACTTCAAGTCACGATACATCTTTGTAGCACCAGGATGAACAGAATACCGTGAACTGTGAGCATCCTCTAGAATCCTCTCCATCAGGCCATCAACATTAGGAACACACAAATGGCCCTGAAGTCTCAGAACACCATCCTTACCCATAGTAACCTCCTTGGCACCACCCTGAATCACTGTCTCCCGTAGCTCTGCCAAGCACGGATCATCAAACTGTCGGGCCTTAAACTCACCCAATAACGAAGATTGAGCCACCACATGGGAAAGAACTCGGCGAGGATCTGAAAGGTCCAATCTCATCAGGCGATTAGCCAAGGACTGAATTTCCAAGGCTAGAGCTCTCTCCTATGCTGCGATGTAAGCCAAACTACCAATACTCTCCGCCTTTCTGCTCAAGGCGGCTGCTACCACATTTGCCTTGTCCGGATGATAAAGGATGGTGATGTCATAATCTTTCAACAACTCAAGCCACCTGCGCTGCCTCAAATTAATATCCCTTTGCTTGAACAAGTGATGCAAGCTGCGGTGGTCTATATAAACCTCACAAGACACCCCACACAAGTAGTGCCTCCAAATCTTAAGAGCATGAACAATCGCCGCCAACTCCAGATCGTGCACAGGGTAATTCTTTTCATGAATCTTCAGCTGGCGCGAAGCATAAACAATAACTCTCTCTTCCTACATCAACACACACCCCAAACCAACGCGTAAAGCGTCACAATATACTGTATACATCCCAAAACCAGAAGGCAATATTAGAACTGGTGTTGAGGTTGATGTTGTCTTGAGCTTCTGAAAGCTTGCCTCACACTCGTCGGACCATCGAAACAGGGCATTCTTCTGAGTCAACCTAGTCAATGGGGCTGCAATGGAAGAAAACCCTCCACAAATCGGCGATAATAACCTGCTAGACCCAAGAAGCTCCCGATCTCTGTAGCTGAAGTAGGACGTGGCCAACTCTGGACTGCCTCAATCTTCTTAGGATCAACCTTGATACCCTCTCCAAATACTACATGTCCCAAGAATTCCACGAAATCCAACCAGAACTCACACTTGGAGAACTTAGCATATAACTTCTGTTCCCGCAAAGTCTGGAGCACAACTCTCAAATGTTGCTCGTGCTCTCCCAGGCTACGTGAGTAAATCAGAATGTCATCAATAAAGACAATGACGAAAGAATAAATATACATCCTGAACACCTTGTTCATCAAGTCCATAAATGCTGATAGGGAATTAGTCAGGACAACGGACATCACCAGGAACTCATAATGGCCATATTTCGTACGAAAGGCAGTCTTCGGAACATCTGAGTCTTGAATCTTCAACTGGTCGTACCCCGATCTCAAGTCGATCTTAGAAAATACCCGAGCATCGTGCAACTGGTCAAACAAATCATCGATACGCGGCAACAGATACTTGTTCTTAATGGTGACCTTGTTCAACTGGTGGTAGTCAATACACATGTGCATAGACCCATCCTTCTTCTTCACAAATAGCACTAGAGCACCCCAAGGTGATACACTTGGCCTGACAAACCCCTTAGCCAACAACTCCTCAAGTTTCTCCTTCAACTCCTTCAACTCTTTCGGAGCCATACGGTATGGGGGAATGGAAATAGGTTGGGTGCCTGGGGCCAAATCAATACAGAAATCAATATCACGATCCAGAGGCATGCCTGGAAGGTCTGAAGGAAAAACATCAGCAAACTCTCGAACCACTGGCACTGAATCGATCGTCGGAGACTCGGTGGTGATGTCCCGCACATAAGCAAGATAGGCCAGACAACCCTTCTCGACCATATGTCGAGCCTTCAGGAAGGAAATAACTCGACTGGCTGCACTAACTGAGGAACCTCTCCACTCCAGCCTAGGCAACTCGGGCATGGCTAGGGTAATTGTCTTGGCATGGAAATCTAGGATGGCATGATAGGGAGATAGCCAATCCATGCCTAGGATAATCTCGAAATCAACCATATCGAGCAATAGGAGGTCCGCTCTAGTCTCGAACCCACAAAATATAATCGCACATGACCGATAAATCTGGTCTACCACCACAGAATCGCCCACGGGAGTGGACACATAAATAGGAGTACCCAAGGACTCGCGAGGGACATCCAGGAAACAAGCAAATAAGGCTGACACATATGAATAAGTGGATCCTGGATCAAATAACACTGATGCCTCTCTACCACATACTGAAATAGTACTTGTGATCACGACATCTGAGGCCACTACATCTGACCAGGCCGGAATAGCATAGAATCTGGCTGGAGCACCGGATGACTGACCTCCGCTGGAATGAATAGGAGCTGGCTGAGCTCCCTTTGCCTGGCCTCCACCTCTGGGACGACCTCTACCAGCATGTCCTCCACCTCTGGGTGGACGAGCCGCCACTCCTGAGAATGTAGGCTGATAACTCTGTTGAATGGCCTTGACCCTAAGCCTGGGACAAGTCCTCCTTATATGGCTTGGGTCCCTGCACTCATAACATCCCCTCGGTACCATAGCCTGCTGCCCTGAAGATGAAAAACCTTGGATAGCTGGGGGACGGTGAGAACTCTCTGGCATGGCACTGAAGTAAGGACTAGAAGACCCCTGATGACCGGAATACCAGTCGGGGGAACCCTGAATGGCTGGTGGGCGGTAAGAACTCTCCGGCATGGCGCTGAAATAGGGCCTCACTGGAACACCACGGGGAGGTGGTGGAGGATCTGAATATGGAGGTCTCCTAGGTTGGCCCCTACCAAACTGACATCTACCCCTAGCTGGGGCACCTCTGAAATCTCCAAATAATCTAGCTTTCTTATCCTGCTGACCCTGCTCTCTACCCCTCGATCGATAACCCTCAATCCAACGAGCTATCTCGACCACAAGCTGATAGGGAGTCCCCATCTCCACCTCTCGGGCCATGTCGGCCCTAATTCCTGAGTGTAGCCCATCTACAAATCTCCGCACTCTCTCGGCATCAGTAGTTTGTCACCGACATATGTCCCTGCTCAAACTGCTCAAACTGATACCGCATCTCTTCCCTCTCAAATGGTGGAATATATCTGTCCAGGAACAACTGAGTGAACTGCTCCCAAGTGATGGAAGGGGAACATGCCGGTCTACCAATGATATAGGACTGCCACCACTTGCGGCCCATGCCCTCTAACTGGAAAGTAGTGAAGTCAACTCCATGGGACTCCAATATTCGCATGTTGTACAGTCTGTCCCTGCACCTATCAATGAAGTCCTGGGCATCCTCGCCACGCTCAACTCCGAAGACAAGAGGGTGCAATCTGGTCCATCTATCCAATAACTTCTGCGGATCGCCGTCCGCAGCTGGTCTGAGCTCAAGTGTTACTGCTACAGGCTGGGCTCTACCTACGGGCAGTGTACCCGGGGTTTGATATACTGTTGTTGCATGTCCTGCGGCCTGGGCAGTAGGGGTCTGGATTCCCCCTTCCGCCTGAGATGTGGCAGGATCTGCTAGAAATAAACCAGCCTGAGTCATAGTATCCATGAACCGCATCATACGGCCCATGACCTCCTGGAAGCCTAGCGCAGTCATAAAGTCCATCGGAGCAGTATCTGCTGGGTGCACCTCGCCCTGCTCCTCAATAATGGGATCCTCTGTCGGATCCGCTGGGGGTGCTACTGGAACAGCTCTGAGACGCCCTTGTCCCCTATCTCAGGTCGGTGCCCTCCCCCGGCCTCTACCACGGCCTCGGATAACGGGGGTAGCGGCCCCTCCCGGGTCTGGAACATCGGTTGCGCGTGCCCCCACCATCTGTGAAAGAATAGAAGGGTGAGATTCATTATACGATCAATTGCACGATAGAATATGAACAAAGAGAGATTTCCTAACACCCTATAGCCTCCCGAAGATAAATACAGACGTCTCTGTATCGATCTGCAAGAATCTATTAGGTTTGCCCGTGACATGTGAGACCTACGTGAACCTAGAGCTCTGATACCATGTTGTCACGACCCAAATCCTAATTTAGGTCGTGATGGCGCCCAACTCCGATGTCAGGCAAGCCAACCTTAATTTCCTAGAGATCCCTTCTTAATTTATCAAACAATTTACTAACTCTTGTGAATTTTAGAACTTAATTACGAAATAAACAGGTGATTTAAACAACCATAAAGAGAGAAATAACTATATTAGTCACCACCAATAATTACAGCCCAAAAGAATATAATATCCACTACGTGGGTGTGCCAGAAATTGGCGTGACGAGTCTACAGGCATCTAATAGAAATGAGCATCCAAAAGAAAATACAAGTTTGCCCTACTGTCTGATGAAGTATAAATAGACATAGCAAAAGAAAAGAGGAACTCCAAGGTGCTGCTAGAGAAAGAGTCAAGGAAAGCAGCTGGCCGAGAAGTCCACACCAGTTATAGGTCAGGGACGAACTCCGTACGAATACCCAGATGCACCTGCCTCAGAACCTGTACAATTAAGTACAGAAGCGTAGCATGAGT
>ML272529.1:0-12556 GCA_005239495.1 Nicotiana undulata | reverse complement strand
CTACAAACCGACGAACTCTCTCTCCATCTATAGGTAGTATCATGATGGCATGACGAGACAACTCTGTAAATCTGGCCTCATAATCTGTCACTGACAAGTGCCTCTGCTCCAGTCTCTCAAACTGAGCCCGCAAGTCTTCCCTCTCAGATGGAGGAATTTACCTATCCAGGAATAGCTGGGAGAACTGATCCCAAGTGACTGGCGGAGAACCGGCTGGCCTGCCCAGCAAATACGACTGCCACCACCGACGAGCTCTGCCCTGAAACTAGAAGGAAGTGAAATCAACTCTGTGAGACTCCAATATACCCATGTTGTGAAGTCTGTCCCTGCACCTCTCTAGAAAGTCCTGGGCATCCTCTCCCTGCTCACCCCCGAATACCGGAGGGTGTAGTTGCGTCCATCTACCCAATAACTTATGCTGATCCCCTCTCGGAACTAGCCTGGATCCTGATGCTTCTAACCCAGGCTGAGCCCTAACAACCGGCGGATTATCTAGAGTATGATGTGGTTCTGTAGTCTGAGCTGTAGGGGTCTGAACTCCCCCTCCTGCCTGAGAGGTGGCAGGATCTAATGGAAGGATGCCTGCCTGCGACATCCTGTCCATGAATCTCAGTATGCGGCCCATGACCTCCTGAAAGCTTGGTGCCGTCATAAAGTCCACTGGAGGTGGTGCTACTAGAGGCATCTCCTCCTGCTCATCAATGTACTGATCATCCACTGGTGCAGCTGGTGTAGCTCTGGGACGCCCTCGCCCCCTCCTACCAGCAGAAGCCCTACCCCAAGTGCCTCGACCTCGTTCTCGAGCGGCAGGGGTAGCAGCCCCTCTCTTGAAGCTCTCCAAAAATCTCCCATGGCCTTGAAGAAATGAAGAAAATGACCAAAATCCCGGTTTAAAACAACACTTCTCAGGTATTTACTCATCGCGATCGTGGAAAATGTTTCGCGATCGTGGAGAACAATTTTCCAGCCCAAAATTTGCTCTTCGCGATCGCGGAAATAACTTCGCGATCGCAGAGAACAATTTCCCAGCCTGCCCGGACAGCCTCCAGTATAATAGACATAAACTTTTGCACACAACTTCAAATGACAAATGGTTAAATGTTCTGAAAACTAGACTCAAATAGATACAACTTTCATGTGTTGGTCATCTTCCAATTCATTATAGATTATTATATATAATCTGTCAAAATCAGCCCATGTGCAACACAACCTTCTTCTTCAAACTTCCCGGACACCTTGTAGTGTAACAACCATATCTCTTTGTACACAAATCCAAATCATGAATGGCTTACTTTTCTAGAAACTAGAACAAAGGGCTACAACATTCATTTTTATACCATCTCAAAATTCCTTGTAGATTGTTAGATATGAGCCTCCGAAGTCGAGTCAGTATAGCAGAAGAGTTACTCTACGCGATCGCGAAAGGCTTTCAGCGATCGCGATTCACTTGGCTGTTTCTCACATTTTACTCACCGCGATCGCGACCAATTCCTCGCGATCGCGTAGAACACTGCTGTAGCCAAAAACCAGCAGTTATAAATGGCCTAGAAATGGTCCGAAACCACCTCGAAACTCACTCGAGCCCCTCGGGACATCGTCCGAACGTACCAACAAGTTTGGAAACATATCACGGACTTAGTCGAGGCCTCAAATCACATCAAACAACGGCGAAAACACGAATTGCGCAAGAATTCAACTTTATGAACTTTGAAATTTCTAACTTTCACATTCGACACCGAAACCTATCAAACCACGTCCGATTGACCTCAAATTTTGCAGGCAAGTCATATTTGACATTACGGACCTGCTCCAACTTCCGGAATCGCATTTCGACCCCGGTATAAAAATTTCCATTTCCAGTCAAATTCTTCAAAAACTTTCAGTTTTCTATCTTTAGCCAAATGACCTTAAATTGACTTCTGGATATCCGAATTCACTTTCGATCGCGCCCCCAACTCCTGAATCTCCATACAGAGCTATTCCTAGACTCGGAATCCCAAACGGATATCAATATCATTGAAATGTACTTCAAGTCAAACTTAGGAAATTTCCTTAAAATACTAACTTTCCACAATATGCGCTGAATTGCTCTCGGGTTATCCAAAACCCGTTCTGGACATACGCCCAAGTACGAAATCATCATATGAACCTGCTGGAACCTTCGGATCCTGATTCCTAGGTCGTTTACTCAAGATTCTAGTCTTACTCAATTTATTCAACTTAAGGCTTCTGAAATGATAATTTTCCTTTAAATTTAACTCCAAACCTCCTGAATTTCAACTCTGACAATACACACAAGTCACAATACCCGAAATGAAGCTGTTCATGACTCCCAACTGCTGAAAAGGTTATTGTGCTGTTGATTTCACGTGGTTGTTTGGTTGTTATGAATTTGTACTCTTGATGATAGAAATCTTTATGATTGAATTATTGGCTGTTGTTTCTATCAATGTGATTGTACGGTGGGATCGGGTTGCGCGCCGCAACAGGTGAAATAAGGGTGGTATGTTGAGAGGTATTAAGGGTGGAATGTGATTGTATAGTGGGATCGGGTTGCGCGCCGCAACAGGTGCAATAAAGATGATATGTTGAGAAGTAATAAGGGTGGAATGTGATTATACGGTGGGATCGGGTTGCACGCCGCAACAGAAGAAATAAGGGTGGAATGATGAGAAGAAATAAGGGTGGAATATGAAGAAGCTGTGAAAACCTCATTTGTGATTGTCTGTATCTCTGTGCAATAATTGTTTGGTTTCTTTGATTGCTTTCTATCTGTGCACTGCTTGATTTTACTTAGAG
The DNA here is from genome assembly GCA_005239495.1 of Nicotiana undulata. Classification (NCBI taxonomy): domain Eukaryota; kingdom Viridiplantae; phylum Streptophyta; class Magnoliopsida; order Solanales; family Solanaceae; genus Nicotiana; species Nicotiana undulata. The sequence goes on along the minus strand of ML272529.1, from coordinate 9,757 downwards.
TAAAGTTTGTTCATACATACTAGTACTACTCCATGGTACTAACGTCCCTTTTACCGAGGGTGCTACATTTTTTATATGGATGTAGGTGGTTGTCACGACCCAAAAATCCACCTACAGGTTGTGACTGCGTCTAACGTTGAACCCGCTAGACAAGCCAACGTGTACAGTTAAACTAACTTGATAACACATAACTAACAGAATTAACTAGAGTCAGTTTATAATTTTTTAACAACGAAATAGATAAATTTCAAAGCTAAGTGAAGAGAACGAAATACATTACATCACATTAGCCCCAAAACCAGGAATCACAAACTCACGAACTTTCTATAGGAGTGCTAAATACAAAGTCTGAAAGAAAAGTACATAATCCGTCTCAGAAATACTAGAAGAAATACAAGACAGAGTAAGGAGCTAGTGATAGAAGAGACGCCAAGGCCCACGAATGTCAGCGGTCTACCTTGAAATCTCTGAGGTGGACTGAAGGATACTCCCTCAACGATGTCCACTGGGTTCGGCAACGGGATATGCACAACATTAAGAAGTGCAGTGTAGCATCAGTACAACCGACCCCATGTACTGAGTAAGTGACGAGCCTAACCTCGACCGAAGTAGTGACGAGGTTAGACTTGACAACAACCGATAACTTGTCATATTCTACAACACACAACATGGAAAAGAACAAGAAATAGCAGATAAGCATGGGGTACAGGAGCAGATAATGGGATAACAGGTGAGATGAAACAGTCAATTAAGCATATAGAGGTAACCAAGAAAGGCAATTTAAACTAGATGCTAATGAAACCAGTATAAATGCCAGAATTGCAAATAACGGCACGACATCACCCTTCGTGCTTTTACTCTTTTACTCACAATGCGATGTACAATATAAAATGATATGAATCATGGCACGACATCACCCTTCGTGCTTTTACTCTCTTTCTCACTATGCAATATATGAGGTAATCAATATAAATCATGGCACGACATCATCCTTCGTGCGTTTACTCTCTTCCTCACTATGCAATATATGATGTAATCAATGTATATCATGGCACGACATCACTCTTTGTGCTTTACACTCTTCCTCACCATAAAAATGACAATTATCAAAATGGCAAGGGATGCAACATAATGAAAACACAAGTCATAATCACCCGTCAAGGGGAATACTATCAGTCAATATCATAACAATTGCCCGGCAAGGGTCTCATCTATTACCACTCTTTTAAGGTATATCCTTTACAATTGGGATCTCAATAGAACCATTCACATCACAAGTTTATCAACAAGGATTTTCAACAACAATCAACTTCCAAGTAGAGACAATTTCACAATATAATGAATATGGAAGTAATAATAAGAATTTCATCAAAAATAGACTCACGGGCATGCTTGACACACAATGCATAGGTACTCGTCACCTCACCTATGCATTGAACATGATAAACACATAGCACATAGCACACAATACCTATTCCCTCACCAAAGTTAGGCAAGACACTTACCTCGGGTCCAAGAATAGCAATTCAAGCCTCTAACACCGCCTTTCCTTTTGAATTCAACTCCGAAACGACAATATCTAGACATAATTAACTCAAATACATCAATAATGACTCAATAATTCAATCCCATAGCTTAATTATCCATTTCCCAACATTCTTCCAAAAATACCAAAATTTAACCCCAAGCCTGCTTGGTCCAAACACGAGGCTCGGACCAAAACCCGATCACCCATACCCCCACGAATCCAAATATGCAATTTGTTTTGAAATCCGACCCCAAAATGAGGTTGAATTACTCAAAATCCCATGAACCCTAACTCTACCCAAAACCCCTAATTTCTACTTTGATTTTAGGATTTTAGGCCTAGATTCTAGTGGTTGTTGAAGAAAAATGGAAGAAAATGGAGTTGGAATCAATTACCTATGGAGCTATAGTGATGGAAGTCTTCAAAATCGCCTAAGGGGAAGTGGGAAAGAAGAGGTTTGAGAAGAAGTGGGTTAAATCCCGTATGGTATTCTGTTTTGACATTTTAAAATCACTGGGAAAATTTGCCCTTCGCGTTTGCGGGCAACTGGCCGCGTTCGCGAAGGATTAACTGCTGGGACTTACGCGTTCGCGGCCCCAGGGCCGCGTTCGCGATGGTCTTACTTCCTAGGCTTCCGCGTCCGCGATCTTACGCCCGCGTTCGCGAAGAACAACGTTACCCTTCCCCCCGACCTAACCCTAAACCTACGTGTTCACACCCCTGCGGACGCGTTCGTGTAGAAGCACTGTCCAGTGCTCCGTGTTCGCATCTCCCTCTACGCGTTCGCGTAGAGTAAAACCCAGGCCACCATAATTTACCCTTTGCGTTCGCGAGCCCCTTGCCGCATTCGCGAAGGGTATTACACAAGACACCAACAAATCATCAAAAACACCAGATCTTTTACTACTTATGCACCCCGTTAGCTACCCGAAACTCACCCGAGCCCTCGGGTCTCAAAACCAAAAACACACACGACTCCGAAATCATCCTACATACTTTTTTAAGCATTTAAATCACCAAAATATCATCAAAATCAATGAATTAAACCTCAAAACTCATAGAAGTTTCTTAAAACTTCATAAGGTTCAATTATTTCAATTTTGATCTGAAACACGTCATATCAAGTCCGTTTTACACCAAATTTCACTGATAGCTCACATAACATATATTAAACTTGTTCTAGGCTCTGGAACCATAGTACAGGCCCAGTAACACGGTTTTCACATAAATATTCATTTTCAAAAACCTTTATATTTTTCAGAAAACAATGTTTCTTTAAAAATTCATTTCTCGGGCTTGGTACCTCGGAATTCGATTCCAGGCATACGCCCAAGTCCCATATTTTCCTACGGACCCTCCGGGACCGTCAAATCACGGGTCCGGGTCCGTTTACCAAAAATGTTGACCAAAGTCAACTTTAATCAATTACTTATTAGACATTTCATTTTTCATCAAGTTTTCACATAAAAGCTTCCTGGCTACTCGCCCGAGCTGTGCACGCATATCGAGGTGAGATTAACGGAGGCTTTCAGGGCCTCAAAATATAGATTTAGCTAAGTTATCACAGGATGACCTTTTGGGTCATCACAGTGGTTCTATAACAGGTAGCTCCATCCGCCGATAGTGGTGCCTTATCTTCATCCCTTCAACAGTACTGGTGAGCCCCATTCCTCTCGGGGCCATGCGCAGTCCATGTCATCTCTTTTGTATATTTTGGTTCTCTTAAGATATAGCCGGGGCCTTGTTGCCGGCAAGTATGTATACTCTTCTCCGTACCTTTAGAGGCTCCGTAGACACTGTGTGGGTTGTATATATTTTGGGTAGTAGTTGTAATTATTCGTAGTCGTGATCCCGTATTGGAAATGTTGTGCTTAGTTTGTATATTTTGGGATTATCAAATGTTGAAGCTTTAAAAGAGGAAAATGGACTTATGTTTTAAATTCATACTTTGGTTCCATTTGCTATTTCATTTATAGATTGGTATATTATAAACACGAGGTAATGCGTTGGGTAGGAAAGGAAATCCTGGTCCGCTTGACCGGGATCATCCAGTTAGGCCCCGATCTCCTCCCTCGGTTTTGGTGAGTGACAAACTTGGTATCAGAGCCTAAGGTTTTAAAAGTGTCCTAGGATGTCTTGGAGACGTGTCTAGTAGAGCCCTTCTTATCGGTGTGTTGTCGACCACATCTATAATTAGGGGGAAGCATGGACATTTAGGAAAATACCCATTTATTGTTATTCTATATCGTGCGATGTGGTGAAAGGTGAGGTTGTCTATCTATAACTCGTGCGATGTTCCAATTTTTAGTAAATGGCGCCCAAGAAGAGAGCTCGACTCGGCCTAGAGGCCAATGCCACCCCAAGTGTGGCCATAAATTCTCAATATGATGGTGCGGGTGAGAACAATCCCCCGACCATGAATCAGCCTGACTCCTCCGTTCCTGGCCAGACTATTCCAGTTCCTGCTCCATTAGAGGGTGCTACGATCAATCCCGTTGATATTCCTGATCCTCCTCCAGCCCCAGCTTCGGGTCCCGGTATTTCTAGTGGGGACAACCGGGGAGCTATTCAGATGTTGACACAGTTGGTGGCCTCTCAGGCCCAGAGATCAAATATTTCCCCTGCACCCTCGAGTGAGCAAAGGGATTTTTCAGGTTCCAGAGTCAACCAGTTTCTGCGGTTAGCCCCTCCAGAGTTCAAAGGCATCGATCCAGAGGCCAATCCTCAGGAGTTTATAGACGAGATGTACAAGACCCTCCGGGTTATGAGGGATACTGATACAGAGGGAGTTGAGTTAGCTTCTTATCGTCTAAAGGGAGCGACATATTCATGGTCCGAGATGTGGGAGAGTTCCCGTGGAGAGGGGAGCCCTCCGGCGAAGTGGGATGAGTTTGTAGATGCTTTTATGTATCATTTATTGCCTACCGAGACTAGGACGGCCCATGCTACAGAGTTCAAGGTTCTCAAACAGGGTAATAGGAGTGTGTGGGAGTACCATATGGAGTTCATGCGCTTGTCCAAGTATGCTATCCATATGATGCCGACTATAGAGGCCAGAGTTCGTCGGTTTGTTCAGGGCCTTGGTCTTTTGGTTGTCAATTAAGCTGCTACAGCTGCTCTGCATTCATATATGAACTATGGGAAGATTGTCGGATTCGCCCAGGCTACAGAGGCTTGAAAGTTGAAGATAAGGATGGAGAGAAAGAATAGTAGTAGGGCTCGGTCAGCGGGCAACCCTGGGAGTTCAGTTGGAGCAGGGAGGTCAGCCCTAGGAAGAGGGTCATCAAGTCCATCTCAATCCTATGCTCAGACCTCAACTAGTGCACCACCATCAGGGCACAATTATCAGCAGGGAGGTCGCTTTGGACCAGGTTCAGATAGCAGGGGGTTCCATCAGTCGGGTCGTCCAGGTGGGAGGTTCCAGCAGCAGCGGAGGGCCCCATGCCTTAAGTGTGGGAGGTTTCATTCTTAGCCCTGTTACTTGGACATACCGGTATGCTATAGATGCGGAGTGAGAGCCCATGTTCAGCGAGACTGTCGTGCACCCAGTCAGGGCACGGGTAGGGGTACTGCTCAGCCATCCAGTTCTTCAGCCGCTATATCTTCAGTACGCCCTCTAGTCTGTAGCCTTCTAGCTCCAGCAGGGCGCGGTGCAGCTAGTGGTGGAGCACGGGGTCAAGGGGGACCCAGTCGGTTCTATGATTTTAGTAGCCGCCAGAGTGCGGAGGCTTCTCCAGATGTTGTCACAGGTATTCTGACTATTCATTCCCATGATGTGTATGCTCTTATTGATACCATATCTTCCTTATCATATGTTACCCGTTTTGTTGCTTTGGGTTTTGGGCTAGAACCAGAACAGCTTCACGAGCCGTCTCTGTGTCGACTCCGGTTGGTGACTCTATTACGGCCGTGCGAGTCTATAGGAATTATGTTGTCACGGTGCGTGGTCGGGATACCACGACCGATCTTATTGAGTTAGAAATTGTAGATTTTGATGTAATTATGGGGATGGATTGGCTCTATTCGTGCTTTGCTAAACTCGACTGCCAAACCAAAATTATGAGGCTTGAGTTTCCTAATGAACCAGTTATCTAGTGGGTGGGGAATAATGTGGTGCCAAGAGGTAAGTTTATTTCATACCTTAAGGCCTCAAAGATGATCACAAAAGGGTGCTTCTACCATTTGGTCCGGGTTGCGGACACCACCTCAGAGGTGCCTGCTCCCGAGTCCTTGCCTGTTGTGAATGAATTTCTTGAAGTATTTCCAGATGAACTTTCAGGGGTTCCACCAGATAGATAGATCGATTTTGGGATGGATGTATTGCCACATACGCAGCCAATATCTATTCCACCCTACAGAATGGCGCTGCCGGAATTGAGGGAGTTAAAGGAGCAATTGAAAGATCTATTAGAAAAGGGTTTCATTAGGCCAAGTGTGTCGCCTTGGGGCGCACCTGTTTTGTTTGTCAGAGAGAAAGATGGGTCGCTCTGGATGTGTATTGATTATCAGCAGCTCAACAAGGTCGCCATCAAAAACAAATACCCGGTGCCGCGGATAGATGATTTGTTTGACCAGTTGCAAGGTGCTAGGTTCTTCTCAAAGATTGATTTACGGTCCGGGTATCACCAATTGAAGATCAGGGAGCAGGATGTTCCTAAGACTGACTTTAGGACTCGTTATAGGCACTTCGAATTCTTGGTAATGTCGTTTGGGCTAACCAATGCCCCAGTAGATTTTATGGATCTTATGAATTAGGTTTTCAAGCCGTTTCTTTACTCTTTCGTGATAGTCTTCATCGACGATATCCTTGTTTATTCGCGGAGTCAAGACGATCATGCTAATCACCTCAGGGCAGTTCTGCAGACTCTCCATCAGCACCAGTTGTATGAAAAGTTCTCAAAGTGTGAGTTTTGGCTAGAATCAGTCACCTTTTTGGGCCATGTTGTTTCCAGGGAAGGGATTCGGGTTGATCCCCAAATGATAGCAGCAGTGAAGGATTGGCCTAGGCCAACGACCCCGACAGAGATTCGCAGTTTCTTGGGTTTAGCTGGATATTATCGGGGGTTCATGGAGGTATTCTCTACTCTCGCCTCCCCATTGACTAAGCTAACACAGAAAATGGTTAAGTTTCAGTGGTCCGATGCTTGTGAAAAGAGTTTTCAAGAATTGAAATCAAGATTGACTTCAGCGCCAGTTTTGACCTTGCCGGAAGGTTTAGAAGGGTTGGTGGTGTATTTTGATGCTTCAAGGGTTGGTTTGAGGTGTGTATTGATGCAATGTGGTAAGGTAATAGCGTATGCTTCTAGGTAGCTCAAAAATCACGAGAAGAATTATCCGACGCATGATTTGAAGCTCGCGACGGTTGTGTTTGCATTGAAAATCTGGCGACATTATCTTTATGGGGTCCATGTGTAAAGACCCGTAAAATTCTTATCTAAATAAGATGCCCGGATAGGTCCCCATGTTGCTATAACTATAGGAATTCTTAAAAAATGGACCTTTTTGAAGTAAAAATATCCCGGAACTTAAAAGACATGATTTTCCAGAATTGTGCGGATCTGCGGTCCACTAGGCGATCGCAGATCACGTATGCAGACCGCATAGTGGTCGCATACCTGGTCAGTTGCTGTCCATTTTGAGGACAGCTATGTGGCCTAAGATGCGATCATATTTTGACAATGCAGACCGCATAGTTGTCGCATTCTTGCACCTTGGTTCTTGCGGAGGGAGTTATGCGACGCACTATGCGATCACATAAGAGGTATGCGGACCGCATAGTGGTCGCATACCTGGACAACCTGCTTTCCTTTTTGGCCCATCTGAGGGCCATTTGTGCGACAGGAATGCGGATCGCATAGCAGGAATGCGATCGCATTCCTGACCGCATTTCCTGCTTCGGGGCTTCTAATTTCTGATTTTAAGACCCGACCCCTAGTTTGATAAAACACCCCTCCCCTTCATTTTAACACCTATCTGACTAAAATAGAGAGAAGTGAGAGTGGGTTCTAGAGAAAGAAGTCCTCATCTTCCCCAAATTGGTCCTCTATCTCTACTTAGCCCTGGAAGTTTATTGAGTATTCGTCATCTTCTTCGTCATAAGAGGTAAGTCTTCACCCCATTTCCCCAAATTCTCAGATTTTAGTAAGAATGAAACACAAATAGGTTTGTTCTTGAGAATGAAAGTTGAGATCTTGCATGCATGTGAATAATTATCCATAACCTTGTAAAGGGAAGCAAGTTAGAGTCATGATTTCTAATTCTAAGTTTAAATATGTCATCTTGTAAATTAGATTGAGGGCGTTGGAAGGTCCGGTGGTTTGAGAATAGATATTAAAGGGAAATTCCGACTCGAGGTATGTATGGCTAACTTTAAACTTTGTGGAGTCGCCTTGTTGGTGTCCGAGCATGTGGTATGTATTCCTAGTTGATTGTATTTGATTTGGATGTCCTATTGTGATGAGATGAAGGGTTTTGTTCTCTGAATGCCTTTGTTGATTTCCATAATACCATGCTTTGTGGAATTGTGAACTATGATTCTTTGTGTAACGACCCGACCGGTCGTTTTGAGATCCAGCGCGTTGTTCAGTAGTTAGGAGTCATGAACAACTTCATTTCGGGTATTTTGACTTGTATGTATGGTCAGAGTTAAAATTCAGGAGGTTCAGAGTTAAATTGAAAGGAAAATTCTCATTTCAGAAGCCTTAAGTTGAAGAAATTGAGTAAGACTGGAATTTTGAGTAAATCAACCTCGAAATCAGAATCTGAAGGTTCCAGCAGATTCGTATGATGATTTCGGACTTGGGCGTATGTCCAGAACAAGTTTTGGATAACCCGGGAACAGTTCAGCGCATATTGTGGAAACTCAGTATTTTAAGGAAATTTCCTAAGTTTGACTTGAAGTACATTTCAATGATATTGAGGTCCGTTTAGGATTCTGAGTCTGGGAATAGCCCGTATGGTGATTTTGGAGTTGGGAGCGCGATCGGAAGTGAATTCGGATATCCGAAAGTCAATTTAAGGTCATTTGGCTAAAGATAGAAAACTGAAGGTTTTTGAAGAATTCGACCGGCAATGGAAATTTTGATATCGGGATCGGAAAGCGATTCCGGAAGTTGGAGCAGGTCCGTAATGTTGAATATGACTTTCCTGCATAATTTGAGGTCAATCGGACATGGTTTGATAACTTTCGGCATCAAATGTGGAAGTTGGAAATTTCAAAGTTCATAAAGTTGAATTATTGCGCGATTCGTGTTTTCGGCATTGTTTGATGTGATTTAAGGCCTCGAATAATTCCGTGATATGTTTCCAGACTTGTTGGTACGTTCGGGCGAGGTCCTGAGGAGCTTGGGTGTGTTTCAGGGTGGTTTCGGGTCATTTCGGTGTATATTGCTGTTGCTGTTTTCTCGTGTTTGTGGTAATGCTATGCGATCACAACCTTAGCTATGCGATCGCGGAGAGGAAATTGAGGGGCAAGGTTTTTGGCCTATGCGATCGCGGATGTTGGTGTGCGATCGCGGAGAAGGGCTGGGCAGGCTAGCGCGATCGTAAGGAGGAAGGTGCGATCGTGGAGAAGGAATTTTGGTGGGAGCTTGAAAAGGCATGTGCGATTGCGGGTATGCTTGTGCAATCGCGGAGGAGTGATCAGGGTGGCCTGTGCGATCACAGACGACTTCATGCGATCTCATAGAAGGGAAGAACTGGGCCGTGTTGATTAAAACGGGATTTTGGCATTTCTCTCTCATTTTTCAAAGCCATGGGCGATTTTTGGAGAGCTTCCAGAGAGGATTTNTTTCGTCATCTATGTTAAGGTAAGTTACTCCTACTCATTTAAAGTTAGATACAAGATTATTACATGGATTAGAATATGAAAATTAGGGAAAATTTGAGGAAAATTTGGAAGAAGCCTAGAATTTGGAAATTTGGATTTTAGCCACGAATCGAGCATGAATAATTGAGTAAAATGTGTAATTGAATTAGTAAATCTTCGGGTAAAGATTTTCATCAAGAAATTTCAAGGTCCGTGCACGTGGGCCCGAGGGCATTTTGGTCGTTTCATTAAGCGGGGATGAGGAACCTTGTAATTTGAATTGGTTATGATCTATTGAGTATATTTTCATTGAATTATCGTTATTTGGATAGTTTGGGAGCGTGCGCATCCTTTTAGCTGTCGTAGAGGCTTGGAAGCCGGTGATGAATCTTCGTAGCGAGGTGAGTCTCCTTTCCAAACTT
>ML272525.1:0-14954 GCA_005239495.1 Nicotiana undulata | reverse complement strand
AAATTCTTGGCTCTTGTAGTGACTCTTTACATACTAGCTTGAAATTATTGCTCTAAACTCCTAGAAAAAAAAAAAATATATATATATATATATATAATATAATAAAAAAAAAAAATTGATCCATCCTTGATCGATTCATGTGCCATGTGTGTTAGTGTTTGTATAAATAATTCTTGTGTTTGCTTCCATCATCTAGAACTTGCCCGGTTGGTTTTTCAATGATATTGATAGTTATGTTTGGCTGGAGAAATGACCTTAGGCATTCTTTGTGCTATTAAAAACCCGTTAGCCTTTCAAGCCACCATTGTTTACATGTTATCACTAGTTACCCCATTTGAACCTTGAACTTTTTCTTTGGTCACCTCAATACTAGCCTTTCTCTCTTGAAAAATAATTCCTCTTTTGAACACGTCCCTCCTTGAATATTGAGAATGAGGCAAAAAGCCTAAGTTGGGGGTGTAGTGTCAAAATGGAAACTAGGAAGGTACTCTCTTGAAATCAAGCTCCAAAAGAAAAGTACAAAAGAAAAATACAAAAGAAAAATACAAAAGGAAAATACAAAAGAAAAGCACAAAAAGAATATGGGAGCTTTGAAGAGAGGAATTGAGGTATGAAAATGGTTCTATGTTAGTAACTAAGTGCAAATGAGGCTATGTGGTTTGAATTGACACAAAATAAAAAAAAAGGGGAAAAAATGTGAGTAGTGTTCAAGGAGGGTGTAGCCATTTTCTAAATGTGTATCCTACTTTTTCCCAAACCTACGTTACAGGCTTATAAAGTCCTTATGGGATCTCCAACTGAATATTCTTGAATTGTTATGAATTAAAATAAGGGCAAGCCTATGGTTTGATTGTTTGTAGCACTTGAACAGTTTTTGTGAGTGTGAGTGACTTTGTAAATATGTCCCTTGTTGTTGATATTGTAAATATTGTGAGTTGGGACTTTCTTTCGTTCTTGTGAGGGCATATGAATTAGGATTGGATGGTGAAATTATTTTTATTTTTTATAAATGAGTCGAGCATGTATAGTAGATTAGTGTTGTTGAGTCACTCCTTGAGGCTTTTTCTTATCACTTTATTGTTTTTGAAAAGCCCGTGCACTTCTTAAAATTGTTTGTAAATGAGGGTGTAATTCGATTAAGAAGCATACTTGAGCCTAATTATTAGTACCAACCAAATCCATTAGTTTAGATGCTTAAATAAAAAATGGGAATTGTGAATATGAGCAATTTAACTTGTGTTTAAAGTAGTAGGACCTCATTGAGTGATTATTTTTGATTTGCTTGAGGACAAGCAAAAGTCTAAGTTGGGGGTGTTGATGAGTGGTGATTTTACCACTCATTTTGGCCTCTTTTCATTAGATTTTGTATTGTTCAATGATAACTTGAGGTTCTTATTAGTGTGTAATTGCTCAATTTTCAGGGAAATGATGCCGCGAAGTGGTTGGTGTTGAATTGGAATAAACGTTGAGCAAAAAGTGGTGAAAAGTGCACAGAATGCTTCTGTGATTCCACACCTGCGGATTGTAGGTCGCAGGTGCGACCTCGTACCTGCGAAGAAGTGATCGCACCTGTGACTAATTGGCCCAGCTACACTGACCTCGCACATGCGGAACCGCAGGTGCGACCATTTGTCCGCCCCTGCGGAAAATTGACCAGGACTTTAAAACTCGCGCTTGCGAGTATATATCCGCCCTTGCGGAACCGCACCTGCGAAGATTCTTCCACAGGTGCGGTCAACGGGCATCAGGTCTGGACAGAATTGTAAAATAACAATTTCCCACCCCCAATCTCATATACTCAACCTAGCAGACATTTGTTGGATATCTTGTCATATTTTGGGACATATCTTGAGTTTTTTAAATATAATTTTGAGTAGAGAAGAACAAGGATTGATTTGTGGGGTTGCACACACACTTTGGATTTGTAGATTTCGACATTGTGATGAAGTTTTTTTTACCCATTTGTGTTTATTTCTTCATTTCCTTGCTTTGTATTGTATATCTAAGTGTGTAGTATTTTTCCAACACTTGAATATGGTTTATGGGAATATTCATATTGAATGTCTGGACTAAATATCTTGTTGTGCTTATGTATTGAATAATTTTATTATATTTATGAAGTGGGTGTTTGTTATTTTAATTATTCTTGTTCTTTAATGTTTCCAAAGGGATTAGCTAGCCTTAGGACTCGTCCATTAACTCCGAATTAATTTTGGAAAAGATTATTTGGGGTTGGGAAAGATTAATTAACAAGAACTTGAGGATTTAACCCTCATTTTATAGATTCTACCTAGGGATAGGATTGAACTACTTGTAGCCAAACTCGGAAGTGCTTAATCTCCTAATTGGGTTAGGGATAATTCAATTAGGAAGTCTTGTTAGCCTTTGGGAAAAGCTAATTAAGAAATGTTATCCGTGGCTAATTAACATTACCCGCTCATATTTGTAATATCGTGAAGTACATTGGATCTTTACTCGAGTGTAATACCCGAAGCATTGATACTTGTTGCCATTGATCATTTTAATTGCTTTCTAGGTTAGTTTATATTTTTGCATTTAGTTATAAAACAATTTTCTACACCAAAATCGTAATTGTTTGGCACTGCACGATAAGTGATAATTCTCTAGCATACCTAAATGCCCTCATATTGTTCTCTATGAGATTCGACCCCAACCTTGTTGGGTTACTATATTTGACAACAATCGCTTGCACTTTTTTAAGGTGTAAATTGAGCGTATCAATGTGGTAAACTTAACTAAAACATACTAGTGTTAAGAGAGAGCAAAGTAGAATATAGCAAAATGACAGCCTATTAGCCTTGGCTTATAGCCGGCTAATAATAGGCAAGAATAGAGAGCAACAAATAAAGCCAAAGAGATACAGCAAGAAAGATCACACGAGAACAATGTAGATGTTTGTGTGTGCTTGTGTGATCAAGAGAGTGTCTTGAGTGTGTGTTTCTGTGTTTTCTGTGTGTTCTAAGTTTTCTGTGTGTTCTGAATGTCTATGTGTTCTGAGTGTCTATAAAGAGAGAAGCATGGTGTATATATAGTTTAATAAATCGCGTAGTCACATAAGTAAAGGGTTCATAGTTATGGAAATACAACCAATTAGTATCAATTAAAACACCGGACTCCTTTAATTAAGGAGTCAAGTTCAAAAGGAAAAGCAATCAATTTATAAGACTGATTTTCCTTAATTAGAGACAAGAAAATCACATAATACATAAATAAAGCTAAGTACATAGTACATAATTAAGGAAAGTTGAAGTAACATTACATTTATAAAGTAAATTAGGGTATTAGTTTGAAAATCAACTGAAAGAATCTCGGATTCAACTGCAACCACAGGGAATCCAAAATAGTTAAGTATCATATGAGTAAGGAAAACACTCAAGATTTGGTACAGAATTACAAAGGTCATACATAATCACTTATTCAAAGAAAGCATCACATAAGTATGGAAAGAATCCAAAATTAGTACAGGATTACAAAGGGAATACACAATCATGTAACCTAGGAAACATCACAAGCCCGAGAAAAGGTAGTATAAAATCAACAGGTGAACAATCAATAAGGTAAATCAATAATTAAACATTTAAACAACAGTAACACAAAGAGATAATCAGAAGGAAAAGGTCATGGCACTGAATTAAACAAGAACACATGAATACACATAGTCGAGTGAAAACGGATACACGTAATAAATATTAAACCCAAAACTAGGGTTTCAACATAACAGTCAAGGCAACATGAAATCACAAGATGCTTGTTTAAAACACAGTAGAGATGATAAAAAGATCAACAATTGAAAGGAAAACTGTTTTGAGAACAGGGTCGAGAAACCCTAGTTTTGAAATTGTTTAAAAGATGAAATTTTCCGGAGAAAATCATAGATAAACCTGATAATGTTGCAAATATAGAAGAGATCTTTAAGAAAGATCAAGATATAGAAAATTAGGGTTTCGTGGAACCCAAAAAAGAGGGCAAACCTCATGAATGGCCTTGATTAAGGCTGGAGAGACTGTGAACATACTCAAATGGTACAGTGGCAAGATGCTCAAAGGAGGTGAGTGGACCGCTCCAGGCTCGTCTGAAGAACTCAAGGCATCACTAAGCAGGTAACAAGTGAGTGGATGACCAGGAGATGACAGGGAATCCAAGTTCCCGGTGAAAATCCACCGGAGAAGGCGACCGAAGATCATCAGAGAAGACGAAGTCAAGGAGACTTCTACAGAGTTGTAGAGAGAGATAGAGAGACAGAGAGATGAACCGCCTCGAAGGGAATGAGACGGAGGGGGAGGGGTTAGGTTAGTTTAATTTAGGTAATAAAATTCTAGGCCATTGATCTGATCTGATCAACGGCTCAGATTGGCTTCGGACTGGGTCGGGTTATTTGATGGGTTTTGGGCTGGGTTGTTTGTGATCTGGGTAGGGGATTTAATTGGGTTTGGGTTGGGATTAATTAGGCTAGATTTTAAATAATAAATGGCTAAATATTAAATACCCAAAAATAGATAAATAATTAAATAAACAACCAATAATTGTACAAAAAAATAAAATTGAGTTTAAATAGATAAAATTACAGTAATTAAATAATATTAAGTGTAAAAAATGCATAAGTTTCGAATTAAAATTATGCACAATGTTCAATTGGGCTATAATTGCAAAATTATCGTAATTGAAATTAAATAAGACACAATTGGCCAATTGACGAAATAATTGGATTGTAATAAGTAAAAAGTGATTATAAATGACATACTGAACTGGAAAAAATTTTGAAATTATTTTAGAGCACAATTTATAAATTATAATAAATATACAATATTAAATAAATAGGGAAATAATTTAGATAAAATATGAAAAAATTAGGAAAAGTTACTCATTATTGCAAAGAGTGATTTTGAAAGCTTATATACCAGTTTGAAAATAATTTGAGGAAAAATTGGGTATCAACACCCGTTAGCTCGTCCACGAATGGAACCATGTCTGTTGATGCATTTACGGGAAAACAAGACTTCTGCTGGTTTTTTGCACTTCTTGGAGACATGTCCTGCCCATTTTTTAGACTTGTACTTACCTCCTTGTGTTGCGAAAACTCCACAACATCCTCTTGTTCATTATCTTTAGAAATTGCTGCTATATCTGACTTCTATCCACAACAGATTCATTCACCAAGGCAGCAAAAGAGTTTGAAAAACTAACGTCGTTTGGTGCACTTACCAGGTTTGTATGAACAGGATCTTTCTTTTTGTTTGGAGATGGATGTGATCGATGCACCACAGACAAATCTCCAACTTTTGTATTTTGCACACCCTGAACTTCATAATTTTTTTCAGTAGCTACATGCAACTGCCCAGTACTATTAACCTTAGGATCAATTATTGCTCGATCAATAACTGCTTCAATAGTATCAGTTGTAGCAGCAGGTTTTGTTAACTCCTGTTTAAAGTGCCCAAGTGAAACATCATGTAGTGCCTCTTTTATCTCATTAGCCTTAGCACCACTAGTAGTAGTTGTATTACCTACTGCCTGTCACGACCCGAAATCCCACCTTTCAGACCGTGACTGCGTCTAACGTTGAACCCGCTAGACAAGCCAACGTACACAACATTTTGACCTCGATGAAACAACGTAACGGTCTTAAAGCCATTAACCTTCAAACCTTTACTGGAATATCAAATTCATTTACTTTAAACCTTTACTAAAACATCCCAAATTACCTCAAAAGTTTTACACCAGAAAAATAATAATACTTCAAACACGCATAATGAAAAGACAAAGACAATAACATCGCAAAAATCCCAAAACCGGGGTGTCACAACCTCACGAACTATCTAAACTAAGTGCTAAATACAGAGTCTGAAAGGAAATATATAATTGTCTTTGAACTAGGAGAAAAAGTAAGACAATGAGGAATCCAAATGCAGGAGAGACACCAAAGCCTACGAACGCCAGCGGGTATGCCTTGAAGCTCTGGGTGGACTGAAGGTGACTCCCTCAATGCGGTCCACTGGGTCCGGATGCAGGATCTGCACAACATTAAGAAGTGCAGTGTAGCATCAGTACAACCGACCCCATGTGCTGAGTAAGTGCCGAGCCTAACCTCGGCCGAAGTAGTGACGAGGCTAGACTTGACAATAACGATAACCTATCCTATTCTACAGCAGGTAATAGGGATAATACAAGGCAGGAGATAAGCAAACAAGTAAGGGATACGGGAGCAGTAAAGGGAAACAAGTGAAATGAAGCAGTCAAATTGACAGAGAGAAGTAAACAAGGGAGGCAATCTAACACAATAGCTAACGAAACAAGTACAAGTACCAGAAATGTAACTAATGGCACGGCATCACCCTTCGTGCTTTTACTCTCTTCCTCACAATGCAATGTAACCAAATATCATGGCACGACATCCCACTTCGTGCTTTACACTCTTCCTCACAATGCAATGTACAAGGTATCATGGCACGACATTAACCTTCGTTCTTTAAATCAATAAAGTCATGACACGACATTTACCTTCGTGCTTTTAATCAATATGAATCATGGCACGACATCACCCTTCGTGCTTTACACTCTTACTCACTATGAAATGTTATCAGTTATCATGGCAAGACATCACCCTTCGTGCTTATACACTCTTCCTCACCAAACAATAACAGATAAAATGGCAAGGAGTACAACATAGTGGAAATTAGCAGTTCAAAACACCCGGCAAGGGGAAAACATCAATTTAATAACTCAACAAATGCCCGACAATGGTCTCAGCTATAACCAATCGCCTCAATCGCATACTCTACACTTGGATTATCATTCGTATCAACACTTCTCAAACTCAACAGCCAATACTTTCAATCAAGAATAAATTACCAAGTAAAGACAATCTCATAATATGCTAAACATGGAAGAAATACTGCAATTTCTATCAAAATAGACTCACGGGCATGCTTGACACACATTGCATAGGTACTCGTCACCTCACCTATGCAATGAACATGATAATCACTTAGCACATAGCAAATAATACCTATTCCCTCACCAAAGTTAGGCAAGACACTTACCTCGGTCCAAAGTATAGCAATCAACCCTCTAAGACCGTCTTTCCTTTATAATCCGACTCCGAAACAACGATATCTAGGCATAATTAATTCAATAATATCAATAAAGACTCAATAATACAATCCCATAGCCTAGATATTCGACTTCTAGCATTCTTCAAAAATTACCGAAATTCGACCCCGGGCTCGCTTGGTCCAAACGTGAGGCTCGGACCAAAACCCGATCACCCATAACCCCACGAGTTAGAATATATAATTTGTTTTAAGATCCGACCCCAAATTGAGGTTGAATCACCCAAAATCCCATAATCCTCAACTCTACCCAAAACCTCTAATTTCTACTTTGATTTTAGAAATTTAGGCCTAGATTCTAGTGATAGATGATGTTAAATTGAAGAAAAATGGAATTAGAATTGATTACCTAGGAGGGTGTGGTGATGAAGCTCGTCAAAAATGGCTAAGGGGCTGTGGAGAAGAAGGAAGGAGTGAAAAGTTGGGAAAATCCCGTAATGTCTACTGTTTTGGACTTAAGAGAAAAGAATCATTGGGGGGATCTCGCACCTGCGGAAGGGGGGCTCGCAACTGCGGTATTGCAGGTGCGGAAAAATGGTTGCACCTGCGGGAATGGGTCAGGCCCAGAAGGGGCCGCACCTGCGGAAAATTTGACGCCCCTTTGAAGCCGCACCTGCGGCGCCTGGGTTGCGCCTGCGAGGGGGACCGCACCTACGGGCTTGGTGTCGCGCCTGCAGTCTTGCACCTGCGGCTCTAGGCTCGCAGGTGCAGACACACAAGAAGATGGTGCATCAGCAGTGATTTCCTAAGTTTTCTCACCCCGTTAGCTACCCGAAACTCACCAGAGCCCTCGGGTCTAAAAATCAACAACACACACAACTCGCAAAACATCCTACGGACTTATTCAAGATTTTAAATCACCCAAATATCATCAAACTCAACGATTTAAACCTCAAAACTCATAGAAATTTATTAAAACATCATAAAGCTTAATTTTACCAATTTTGATCCGAAACACGTCATTTCAAGTCCGTTTTACACCAAATTTCACATATAACTCACCTAACATATAATAAACCTGTTCCGGGCTCCGGAACCATAATACGGGCCCGGTAAAACGTCTTTCACATAATTATTCATTTTCAAAATCCTTTATTATTTCCAGAAAATAATTTCTTTTAAAAATTCATTTCTCGGGCTTGGTACCTCGGAATTCGATTCCGGGCACACGCCCAAGTCCCATATTTTCCTACGGACCCTCTAGGACAATCAAATCACGGGTCTGGATCCGTTTACCAAAAGTGTTGACCAAAGTCAACTTTATTCATTTAATTATCAAAACAAATTCCATTTTCATTAAATTCCAACATAAGGACTTCCCGGCTACACGTCCGGGCTGCACACGCATATCGAGGTGAGATTAACGGAGGCTTTCAAGGCATCAGAACGAAGATTTAGCTAGAATTACTTAGGATGACCTTTTGGGTCATCACAATATCCACCTCTAAAACAAACGTTCATCCTCGAACGGACATAGAAAAGTACCTGAGTCTGAGAAAAGATGGGGATAACGACTCCTCATATCGGACTCAGACTCCCAGGTAGCTGCCTCGACACGCTGACCTCTCCACTGAACACGGACCGAAGGATAACTCTTCGACCTCAACTAGCGAACCTGCCTGTCTAATATTGCTACCGGCTCCTCCTCATAAGTCAGATCCTTTTCCAACTGGACATGGCTGAAGTCAAGAAAATATGATGGATCTGCAATATACCTCCGGAGCATGGATACGTGAAACACTGGATGTACGGCTGATAAATGCGGTGGCAAGGCAAGTCTGTAGGCCACCTCTCCTACCTTGTACAAAATCTCAAATGGACCAATATACCTAGGGCTCAACTTGCCCTTCTTTCCGAATCTCATCACGCCCTTCATAAGCGAGACTCGAAGGAACACCTAGTCTCCTACCATAAAAACCAAATCTCGAACTCTACGATCGTCATAGCTCTTTTGCCTGGACTGAGCTATACGAAGCCTATCCTGAATGATCTTCAACTTATCCAAGGCATCCTGGACTAACTCAGAACCCAATAATCTAGTCTCTCCGGGCTCAAACCATCTGACTAGAGACCAACATCGCCTACCATACAATGCCTCAAACGGAGCCATCTGAATGCTCGATTGGTAACTGTTGTTGTAGGAAAACTCTGCTAAAGGCAAGAACTGATCCCATGAACCACCAAAATCAATAACACATACCCGCAACATATCCTTTAAAATCTGAATAGTGCGCTCGGATTGTCCGTCCGTGTGAGGATGAAATGTTGTGCTCAACTCAATTTGTGTGCCCAACTCTCGCTGAAATACTCTCTAGAAATGGGAGGTAAACTGAGTACCTCGGTTTGATATGATAGATAAGGGCACACCATGAAATCTGACAATCTATCTCATATAGATCTGAGCTAACTTCTTCGCTGAAGATGAAACCGCTACCGTGATGAAATGTGCTGACTTGGTCAGCCTATCCACGACAACCCATACTGCATCAACCATCCTCTAGGTCCGTGGAAGTCCAACTACAAAATCCATCGTGATACGCTCCCACTTCCATTCGGGAAGCTGAATCTGCTGCATCAAACGAGTGAGTCTTTGGTGCTCATACTTAACCTGTTGATAATTCAAGCACTGAGCTACATAAGCCACAATATCCTTCTTCATTCTACGCCACCAGTAATGCTGCCGCAAGTCTTGGTACATCTTCGCGGCGCCCGGATGAATGGAATACCGGGAACTATGGGCCTCCTGCAATATCAACTCACGAATGCCGTCCACATCAGGAACACATATACGACCCTACAATCTCAAAACTCCCGCAGCATCAACTGTGACCTGTTTGACACGTCCGTGCTGAACCACATCTCTAAGAGCACACAAATGATGATCATCATACTTCTTGGCGCGTATACAATCATATAACGAAGAACGAGAGATGGTATGGGCCAAAACACTACCACTCCAAGAAACCTCTAATCTCACAAATCGATTGGCTAATGCCTGAACATCCAAATCCAAAGGTCGCTCTCCAATTGATAAGTAAGCCAAACTACCCATGCTGACTAATTTCCGGCTCAAGGCATCAGCCACCACATTGACCTTTCCTTGATGATAGAGAATAGTAATATCATAATCCTTTAGCAACTCTAACCACCTCCTCTGCCTCATATTCAACTCCTTTTGCTTAAACAAGTATTGCAAACTCTTATGATCGGTGAACACCTCACACGGCACCCCATACAAATAGTGCCTCCAAATCTTCAAGGCACGAACAATAGCTGCAAGTTCCAAATCATGGACTGGATAGTTCTTCTCATGAATCTTCAACTGACGTGAAGCATAGGCTACAACCTTCCCATCCTGCATCAACACTGCACTAAGCCCAACCCGCGAAGCATCGCAATACACGGTATAAGAACATGAACCTGAGGGCAATACAAACACTGGTGCTGTGGTTAATGATGTCTTGAGCTTCTGAAAGCTCACTTCGCACTCCTCAGACCATCTGAACTGAACACTCTTCTGCGTAACCTTGGTCATAGGGGCTGCTATTGATGAAAACCCCTCCACAAACCGGCGATAATAGCCTGCAAGGCCTAAGAAGCTTCGAATCTCTATGGCTGAAGTGGGCCTAGGACAATCTCTAACTGCCGAAACTTTCTTCGGATCCACATGGATGACCTCCGCCGATACAATGTGGCCCAAGAATGCCACAGAACTCAACCAGAACTCACACTTAGAAAACATGGCATACAACTGCCTATCCCTCATAGTCTGGAGGACGACTCTAAGGTGCTGCTCATGCTCATCTCGGCTGCGAGAGTATATCAAAATATCATCAATGAAAACAATAACGAACGAGTCCAAATAAGGCCAGAATACCCAATTCATCAACTCCATAAAAGCAGCAGGGGCATTAGTCAACGCTAACGACATGACCAAAAACTCATAATGCCCATAACGAGTGCGAAAATCCATCTTGGGCACATCAAATGCCCTGATCCTCAGCTGATGATAACCAGACCTCAAGTCTATCTTAGAGAATATCGAGGCACCCTGAAGCTGATCAAATAAGTCATCAATACTCGGCAAAGGATACTTGTTCCTGATAGTAACCTTGTTCAGCTGCCGGTAGTCAATATACATCCTCATTGAGCTATCTTCATGAGCAATACTGGAGAGCCCCAAGGAGAAACACTAGGCCTGATGAAGCCTTTATCCAACAAATCCTGTAATTGTTCCTTTAATTACTTCAACTCCGGCGGAGCCATATGATACGGGGGAATTGAAATGGGCTGAGTGCCCTCAGCTAACTCAATACAAAAGTCAATATCCCTGTCGGGTGGCATACTTGACAGGTCAACACGGAATACCTCTAGAAACTCGCGAACCACGGGCACGAACTCGATAGAAGGAACCTCAGCACTAGAATCACAAACATAGGCCAAATAGGCCAAATAGGCCAAACAACCCTTCTCGACCATGCGCCGAGCCTTTATATAAGAAATAACTCTACCAGGAGAATGACTAGGGGTCCCTCTCCACTCTAAAAGAGATACTCCTGGAAAGGCTAAGATCACTGTCTTGGCATGACAGTCCAAGATAGCATGATAGGGAGATAACCAGTCCATCCCCAATATAATATCAAAGTCAACCATAACAAGAAGCAAAAGATCAACCTGAGTCTCCAGACCCCAATAACTATTGCGCAAACACGGTAAACTCGATCTGCCACTATAAAATCACGCACCGGTGTAGACACATGTACATCAGTACTCAAAGAATCACGAGGCATACTCAAATAAGGGGAAAAATATGAAGAAACATAGGAGAATGTAGAACCCGGATCAAATAACACCAAAGCCTCTCGGTTGCAAACTGAAACCGTACCTGTAATAACTGCATCAGAAGCCTCAGCATCAGGACGAGCAGGAAAAGCATAACACCGGGGCTGAGCCCCTCCAATTTGAACATCTCTGGGTCTACCTGCTGCAACCCTGCCTCTACCCCTCACGGCATGTGCTCCACCTCAATGAACCTGACCACCACCTCTAGTTCGATGAGGGGGTAAGGGTGCACCTGCTGCTGGAACCAAGGCGCGGGAACCCTGATACTGGGGTCCACTTGAAGTTTGGGGGCAATATCTGGCAATGTGCCCTGGGCTACCACAACTATAACAAGATCTCTGCTGCTGTGGCTGATGACTCAGGAATTGGCCCTGACGACCCTGATAACTACCCTAGTAACTCCGAAGCGGATGTGCACTAATAGATGCTGGTAGTGTACTAACATGAACTGGCGGTGCACGAGGAGATACCTGAAGTGCTGACTGAAATGGTCGGGGTGGATGACTCCTACTGAAAGAATCCCTGCCTCCAGATGAGGCTCAACTGAATCTACCAAAATGACGGGGCCTCTTGTCAGCCCCCTGACCACCTCCCTGTGACAAAATCATCTCAATCCTCCTGGCTACATCGGCCGCATCCTGGAATGAAATATCAGTACTCGACTCCCTGGCCATCTGGAGTCGTATAGGCTGGGCCAATCCCTCAATGAACCTCCGAACTCTCTCCCGATCAGTGGGGAGTATCATCAATGCATGCCTGGCTAGAGCGATGAACCTGGTCTCGTACTGAGTAACAGACATAGATCCCTGCTGGAGGCGCTCAAACTGCCTCCTAAGATCCTCTCGCTGAGTAATGGGAAGGAACTTCCCCAAAAATGCCTCTGTGAACTGAGCCCAAGTCAAAGATGCAGACCCAGGTGGTCTGGCTAAACAGTAGTCCCTCTATCAAGTCTTGGCTACGCCAGATAGTCAAAAAGTGGCGAAGTCAACTCCATTGGACTCCACTATGCCCATGTTCTGAAGAACCTCATGACAAATGTCCAACTAATCCTGTGGGTCCTCTGACGGTGCACCACTAAAAGTAGCAGTGAATAACTTGGTGAATCTGTCCAATCTCCACAACGCATCTGCTGACATAGCTGCTCTCTCAGCTACAGGTGCTGCAATACCTGGTTGTGCTACTCCGGCTGGCTGATGTGCCAGAGTCTGAAACTGAGTGGCAACCTGCTCTGGTGTATGAATAACAGGAGTCTGGGTACCTCCCCCAGTCTAAGATCCGGCTGGAGCTGTAGGAAGAAGTCCGGCTTGATCCACACTCTCCATAAGTCCCACCAAGCGGACTAGAGCATCCTGAAGCGCTGGGGTAGCTATGAACCCCTCTGGGACTTGCGTTGGTACAACTGGGACTGCCGGAACTGGGACCTCCTCGTGAGACTCGACCTGAGGGTCCTCCACTGGGGCTGCTGCTCTAGGCTGAGCCCTGCCCCGGCCTCAGCCTCTCGCACGGCCTCGTCCTCGACCTCGACCCCTCGTAGGAGTTGTAGCAGGAGTGTCGGGCTGCTAAGCGGAACCAAGGGAAGCACGCGTCCTCGCCATCTGCGAGAGAATAGGATATAAACTCCATCAGTATACAGAATATACTACGCATGATAGAATATGAAGAGAAGAGGAGTATCCTAACTTAGCAACCTCTGGGGGATAAATACAGACGTCTCCGTACCGATCCCTCATACTCTACCAAGGTTGTTCGTGAGTTGTGAGACCTAAGAAACCTAGGGCTCTGATACCAACTTGTCACAACCCGAAATCCCACCTTTCAGACCGTGACTGCGTCTAACGTTGAACCCGCTAGACAAGCCAACGTACACAACATTTTGACCTCGATGAAACAACGTAACGGTATTAAAGCCATTAACCTTCAAACCATTACTGGAATATCGAATTCATTTACTTTCAACCTTTATTGAAACATCCCAAATTACCTCAAAAGTTTTACAACAGAAAACTAATAATACTTCAAAAATGCATAACGAAAGGATAAAGACAATAACATCGCAAAAATGCCAAAACCGCGGTGTCACAACCTCACGAACTATCTAAACTGAGTGCTAAATAGAGAGTCTGAAAGGAAATATGTAATTGTCTTGGAACTAGGATAAAAAGTAAGATAATGAGGAATCCAAATGCAGGAGAGACACCAAGGCCAACGAACGCCAGCGGGTATACCTTGAAACTCTGGGTGGACTGAAGGTGACTCCCTCAATGCGGTCCACTGGGTCCGGATGCAGGATCTGCACAACATTAAGAAGTGCAGCGTAGCATCAGTACAACCGACCCCATGTACTGAGTAAGTACCGAGCCTAACCTCGGCCGAAGTAGTGATGAGGCTAGACTTGACAATAACGATAACCTATCCTATTATACAACAAGTAATAGGGATAATACAAGGCAGGAGAAAAGCAGACAAGTAAGGGATACGGGAGCAGTAAAGGGAAACAAGTGAAATGAAGCAGTCAAATTGACAGATAGAAGTAAACAAGGGAGGCCATCTAACACAATAGCCAACGAAACAAGTACAAGTACCAGAAATGTAACCAATGGCACGACATCACCCTTCTTCATTTTACTCTCTTCCTCACAATGCAATGTAATCAAATATCATGGCACGACATCACCCTTCGTGATTTACACTCTTCCTCACAATGCAATGTACAAGGTATCATGGCACGACATTAACCTTCGTGCTTAAAATCAATAAAGTCATGGCACTGCATTTATNTTCAAAACACTCGGCAAGGGGAAAACATCAATTTAATAACTCAACAAATGCCCGAAAAGGGTCTCAGCTATAACCAATCGCCTCAATCGCATACTCTACACTTGGATTATCATTCGTATCAACACTTATCAAACTCAACATCCAGTACTTTCAATCCAGAATAAATTACAAAGTAAAGACAATCTCATAATATGCTAAACATGG
>ML272523.1:0-26636 GCA_005239495.1 Nicotiana undulata | reverse complement strand
ATATATATATATATATATATATATATATATATATATATATATATAGTTGGAACTTTAGAAGAACATTATCAAGATAAACTTACAAACTGTTTGAACTACGTATCAAAACTCGTATATACAACATCATGGACAAATTGACCCACGAAGTAACTGTGACACATCAAATATTTTTAGTAGTTGCATCAATATGTAATCGCAGTAAATTTTATATTTTGATAACTAATAAATCAATACTTACTTAAGAAATGGTACAACTTCGGGACAATTTAGCAACACATGAATTGTAGCTGACTTGTACTCCATATCACTCAAACTTCTCTTTCTAACATCCTTAGAAAATCGGCATGGTGGATTGATATGGATATTGGTGGATATAATGGATCATTTACACAGTCGACAGTGTGCCTATTGGGCATATTCCTAGAACGTGGCACGTTAGTCTCAAAATAATAAGAACAAAAATGTGCAGTTTCCTTTGCAAGATAGGCTTCGCATATAGATTCTTCAATACTATTCCTTTGCTTAACAAATTGTTTGCATTTTTCAATTGTCCTACGCATTGTCATGTTAGCCAAGAACATTAAATTAAATAAAAAAGAATATTATATCAAACTTATAATATTACCTCTCAAAGGGATACATCCATCTTCATTGAGCAGGCCCTCCAAGTCGTGCCTCGTGTACTAGGTGGATTGGAAGATGTTCCATCATATCAAATAAACCACATGGAAATATTTTTTCCATCTTACTAGAAGTTACACGAATGTTCATATCCATCCGAAGTAGATTTTCTTCCCTTAAGGTGGTAGAACACAAGTCTTTGAAAAATAAAATTATCTCTGTGATGGGTTTCCAGATTCTTTTAGGAAAACCACAAATGCAATAGGCACTAAGGTCTCCATGAAAACATGATAGTCATGACTTTTCAAATGGCTCAACTTCCCTACCTCCATATCTACTTTTCCCCCATATTAGACGCATAACCCTCAGGCATCTTCAATATCGTAACCCAATAACAAATTTTTCGTCTTTCTTCCAAAGTGAATGTGTAACTTGCTTTGGGCTTGAACACCTTACCATAGTTCGTTGTCTGCAAGTATAATTCAGGTCGCCTGCAATATTCTTATAAGTCCAATCTAGCCTTCGGGTTATCTTTCGTATTACCTTTAACATCCATCATTGTGTTGAAAAAATTGTCAAAATTATTCTTCTCAATATGTATGACATCAAGGTTGTGTCGGAGAAGATTATCCTTCCAATAAGGCAACTCCCAAAATATACTCTATTTTATCCAATTATGAGTAACACCATATCCCGGGAATCTAGAAGGTGAAGCCTCAGTAACTTTACTGTAGTTCTGGATCCTCTCCCAGCTTTTCTCACCTGAAAGTATCGGAGGTGGCGAATCATATTCCACTTTATTCCTTTTTAATGCATTTTCATCCTTCTAAATCCATGATCATCAGACAAGAACTAACGGTGACAATCAAACCATGATTGCTTTGGACCATGTTTCAAAGTGAATGTTTTACCATTTTTCATGCAGTAAGGAAAAACTATCTTACCACCAGCCATCCACCCAGACAATATTCCATTCGCAGGAAAATCGTTAATAGTCCACATTAAATTAGGACGAAATTTGAAATTCTGCTTGGTTGATATGTCATATGTTTCAATACCATCATACCACAACAGTTTTAGCTCATCAATCAAAGGTTGCAAATATACATCAATCAAACTTTTTGGATTACATGGGACGGAGATAATACACTTTAAAAAATATATATGGACTATTCATACAGAACTCAGGTGGTAGATTATAAAGTGTAACAAAGACATGCCAACATGAATATGGTGTCGCAGATATAGAAAAAGGCGTGAAGCCATATGCACACAAACCTAAATGAATGTTCTTTGGTTCACTAGCGTAATCTGGATATGTCCTATCATAGTACTTCTAAGATTCTCAATCCGAAGGATGACACATAACACCAGGTGGTCTTCTATTTTTAAAGTGTCATCTCATATGAGGCGCAGAACTCATCGATGCATATAACCTCTTTAACCTAAGTATAAGAGGTAAATAATGCATCGCCTTCACAACGACCATATCACTGTTGGAAAGCCTATTTAACTAGGCTTTTCGTAGAATACACAAATTTATAAATTTGCATAATCTTTATAATATAACATGCAACCATCTTCACAACAATCAATTCTCATCGACGGAAGTCCTAACTTAGAAACTAATCTCTTTGCCTTACAGAAATCACCAGGTAAGCTGATATTTGGGTCAACTAGTTCACTCATAAGGTCAATGCAAGAGTCCATGTCCTCTTGAGAAATATTCCAATAAGATTTGATACTTAGTAATCTAACTGCAACGGACAGCTCACAGTGCGTACTTCCTTCACGTAGTGGACGACTAGCTTCCTCTAACTGTTCTTTAAAACGTTTTGCATCATTAGGAGTTTGTTCAACATTTATATTGGGCTCAACCCCGGAGTGCATCCCAAAAGCATTTGCAACCATATCCTGAATTCTAGAATCATGATTTCTATTCTCCACCGACCTACTACTTTCACCAACAACCATGTTATGAAATATTCCACGACTACCATCGATCTCTCCATGATTAGTCCACACAAAGTAATTCTCTATAAACCCCTTCCTATAAAGATGAAGCTTAACTTCCTCCGGTTTTTTAAGCTTCACACAATCGCACGTGACACAAAGACACCTAATTACTCCTTCAATTTGATTTGATGAAAGTGACATTGTATGTCTAATAAAATCATCAACCCCTTCTACAAAATTCTCCCGCAATCTCTACCGATTAGGATAAATATTGTACATCCAAGTACGTTTTTTTTTATAATTAACAAGCTTTATTACCAAGTAAATATTTACACCATTCAAATAAAAACAAATACTGCTATTTCTCGAGTTGGACATGAAGCCCCAACTTGAGACTACTTCACCCTCTCCTTCTCATCTACTCTCCTCCTATTTTTATACTGGATACCAATTTTTACTTCTCAAATAGACATCTAGCTTTGGACACTTTTGAGCATATATATGAATCTCATGTACTATCATTTTTACTATACTAGACACATTGACTTGCTTCTTTTGAAAGATTTTCTCATTCCTAGTCTTCCACACGTAATATGCTACAGCAGCAAATGTCATCCTATATAGCTCTGCTCCGGCACTCTTTCCTCTTGCTCTCTTCACTGCCCATTGTACCTCATCTTGCCATCGCTTTCTCTGCCTCTTAATTCCTTGCCATTGTAACATTTTTTTCCAAATCTCCCATGTTATTTCACATTAAAAAAACAGATATGTTACTGTTTCATTGCTCCTTTGACACAAATCACATACAGTTTCCTCAATCAACCCCCATTTTACCAATCTTTCTTTCGTAGCTAGTCTATCTAGGATTGTCAGTCTTAGGATAAATATCCATTTTGTCATCCCTTTGTTATTGCAGACTAAGCTTCGCCATTGCACTTTTGGAATCACCCCTTGCATCAATTTGTACATTTCTCTGGTGGAATACTTCAGTTAGACCTGCTTCCTGGAAATAATTCTTTGCCTTGAAGATCTTTTGGACCACCCAAGAGGCAGCCTTTGGTTGTGTTCCATATACATTTTTTCTTTATATAGTACGCATGCATCCATTGCACCCACATTGTCTCCTTCTTATTGCATATGTTCCACAGGAGCTTCCTTATTGCAGCTTTGTTCCACATTTCAAAGTTCGTAAAATTCAAACCCCCAGCAGCCTTAGGAAGGCACAGCTTATCCCATGCTATCATTGCTTTCTTCGTTGGTTCTGCACTCCCTGACCATAAAAATCTTCTACAGATTATTTCCATGAATTGAATAATATTCTTAGGCAATATAAATACTTGTGCCCAGAAGTTTTGAATTTTACTCAATACACTTTTTATCAAGACTGTTCTCCCTGCATATGAAAGAAACTTGGTTGTCCAACTCTGAATTCTACTTAGCATTCTCTCAAACAGTGGTTCACGTTGGACAATTGATAGTCTCTTAGTACTTAAAGGTACTCCAAGGTACCTAAAAGGCAGCTCACTGTTGGTATATCCTAGTACCTCCAGTATTCTTTGCTGAGTCCTACTATCCACTCCACCAAAGTAGACACTACTTTTATGTACATTTGCAATTAACCCAGAAGCTTTAGAATTTTTTTGAAACTGTTTATGTATTTCCTGCACAGATTTTTCATCACCCTTGCAAAATAGAAGTAAATCATCTGCAAAACCCAACTGTATAATCTTCAGTTTAGCACACCTTGAATGGAACCTGAAATTCTTATTATTACTTAGCTACTTCAGTAATCTACTTAAATACTCCATCACCATAACAAACAACAGTGGTGAAATTGGATCTCCATGTCTTAACCCTCTTTTTGCTTCAAATGACTTGCTTGGTTTACCATTGATATTTATTGAATATGAAACTGTGCTAACACAAGCTATCACCCATCTCACATATTTCTCAGGCAAGCCCAATAGTCTCATTACCTACTCTACATACACCCACTCCACAGAGTCATACGCTTTTTGCATGTCTATCTTTAACATACATCTAGGTGATATATTCTTCCTCCCATACCCTTTGATTAGTTCATGGCTTATTATCATGTTGTCAGTGATCACTCTTCCTGGCACAAATGCAGCTTGGCAATTGTCTATCACATCTACTAATACTTCTTGTAATCTGGATGTCATGAATTTTGATATAATTTTGTATAGGACTGTGCAACATGAAATATGTCGATACTCTTTGATACTACTAGGGTTCTTCACTTTGGGTATCAATGTTATTGATGTGCAGTTTATTGGCTTGTACATTTCAGAACTTTCAAAAAACTCCATCACTGCCTATGTGACATCTTCTCCAATGATATGCCATGCTTTCTTATTAAAAAAAAAAAAAGCATTGTATCCATCACAACCTGGGGACTTGTTATCATCAATTTCCTGCATTGCTTGTTTTACTTCATCTTCAGTAACTTCCCTTATTAGCCTCAATTGTTGCTGCCTGCTCAACTTGTTTCCCATTTTCGTTACTTCTGAGTTTACTGCTGGTATTTGTTTAGCTGTTATTCCAAGGAGTTGTTTATAGAACTTGAGGATTTCATCTTCCACTTCCTTTGTTGTATTCAGTGATTGACCTGCATCATTAAACAAACTTTCAATATGGTTAGTGGCTTGCCTATTCTTAGCACAAGCATGAAACTATGCAGTATTTGCATCTCCCAATTTGAGCCAGTTGATTCTTGATTTTTGTTTCATTATACTTTCCTCAATTTCACTCCATTTTGCCAATTCCTTCTTTGCCTCTTTCTCCTGTGTTATTCTTTCATTACTGCTTTCAGGTCCATTCATTTTCATATGTATCACCTCCAGTTTTGTTCTTGCTTCCTGGACTCTCAGTTTTGTATTACTAAACTCTTCCTGATTCAACTGCTTTATCTTGTACTTCAGTCTCTTCAGATGCATCCAGACGTTACTCATTTTTGTATCTCCATCTCTTTTCTTCCGCATTCATACACAACATTCTCAAATTTAGCATTGTTCACCATACAATTGAAGAACTTAAATGGTCTCCCCCCCACCATATTGCTCATAGTCCATAATGATACTTAATGGACAATGATCAGAGAACCCAGGTTGCATTACTTTCCCCTCCATTAGTGGCCATTTTTGGATCCAATCAGCATTGACTAGTATTCTATCAATTTTGCTATGCACATGATTGTTAGTCCATGTGAATTTCCTACCAACTGTCTTCAATTCAGTTAGACCAGCACTCCATATGAACTCCTTAAAATCTCTAACTTCAAACTCCTGCACTTCTGTCCCTTGCACCCTATCTTCAGTATTCAAGATTGTATTATAGTCCCTCATTAGTACACAAGGTCCTTGTATACCAGCTAGTCTTCTTCCCATATCTTCCCATAATGGCTTCCTATCTTGTATTGTATGCATTCCATATACTGCCCCAAATGTAAATTTCTTGCCAGTAGTCACCTCTTTAACACCCCCTATTATGTATTGTTGGTGCATTTCAACACATTAAAACTCCACCCTTTTATGATCCCAAACAACCCATATTCTCCCCCCTGAAGCATATGCATAGTTATCTTTCCATCTCCAACTACTAAATACTTTCTTGATAACAGCTTCAGTCTTATCTACCTTTACTCTATTTTCTATAACAACCATCATTACCACCTTATTTACTCCTATAATTTTTTTAATTCTTTTTGCTTATACACTTTATTCAATCCTCTAACATTCCATGTAGTGATGTTCATTATTGTAAAGTTGTTTTGTTCCTATTCCCATCTCTGCCTCTATCTCTAGGCAATTCATGCTCCTTATTTTGTGCTCCTGACATTTGGACAAGTTTCTGTGCAGTATCTACCAGTACATTGAAAGTATTACCAGTATTGATTTCTTTCTCCTCTCTACCCCTTACATTCTTCTTGGATGTTGACTTGCTTTTAGCCATTTTCTAATCCTCTTCAGTTATATTCTCATTATGTTTATCCTCATTGTTCTCCTCCATTATTTCCAAGTGTCTTCCTCTTGTGTCAATACCATCAGAGTTTGGATCCGGTTTTCTTACAGCTTTCCAAATATTTTGTTGATTCTGCCCACGATATACTCTTTGTCCTCCCTCTTGCATCTGCTTTATTTCTTGGCACGAGTGACCCATTTGACAACAACTTTGGCAATACTGTGGTTTCCATTCATACTGTACTGTTTGATCTATTACCCTACCACTAGGATCAATTAACTTAATTGATCCTGGTAAAGACCTAGTTATGTCCATCTCGATAAGAATCCTTGCATAGGATATCCTATCTGCTACAGTTGTGCACGCATCAGCATACAAAGGTTTCCCAAACCCACTGCCAATCTTACTTAGTGCCCTGCTACTCTAATAGTTTAAAGAGAGTTTTGGAAACTTTACCCATAATGGTATTGTTTTCAAAACCTCTTCATTGAAATCAAACCTTTCACTCCGTGCTTTTATTATCACAGGTCTGTTGTTCATCGTATATGGCCCATTCATCAGTATCTCATCTCTATCATCCTTGTTCTGCATCAATATTATAAAATAACCATCAATGTGGAATAGTACCTTAGGTTTTCTAATTTTTCCCCATTGAACAGCAACAAATCTTTCAATAGCTCCTATTGTTGGCGTATTTCCCACCACATACATTATTACTGCTCGATCCCATTTCTATTTTTCTTCAACAATATCTTCTTCCATAATTTGAACTACTACCTCAACCTCTTGTATCACCGGTGGTACGTATGTTAAATCCATTCCCTTCGCCGCTAATTTGTTTTCCTGCAACAATCCAGCCCATGATCTTCCAAACGTGGTTGATTTCATCTGTTTCTGTTGATTTTCTTCATCTCTTACGCTCCCATCCTCATTACTCTTCTCCTTCATAGTATTTACTGTTCCATTGGATTTGGGTTTACTCGAGCTTTCTCCACCTAAGGCAATCGACGATATGTTTGCTCTGATGATTCCTTGCATAGTAGGACTTGTTATTCCAGCTGATTTAACTCGATTACAACTCAGATCTGGCCATTTCACTTCACTATCACTGTCTAGATCCACTTCCTCCTCTTGCATTTTCCCCTTTGCATGTTGAGTTCCTTGGTCTTTTGAGCTAAATTCCTTAATTTCACGGTCAATTATCAGTGTTTTGGTCTGATTTTTCCTTGGCCTTCCTCGTCCTCCCATCTCCCGCAGGCGCAGGTTAATTCATCTAACGTGCACCGCGAGAGAACTTGGAATGAATTGATTACATCCAAGTACGTTGTTCCATCTATACAAATAAAAAAAGTTGAGATATTTCCATAAGTATTACAACTTCTTAATATATTCTACAATTATAAATTAATTAAATCATTTTGAGATAATTAATTTTTAATAATTACACCCAAAAGGTTCAACAATTATCCCTAAAAGTTCAATTCACATCCAAAAAGTTAAACCATTACCCTTAAAAGTTCTATTCATATCCTAAAAGTTCAATACCCTAAACAATTCAATTAATACCTTAAATTTTCAATTACTCCTAAAAATTTAATTCGTACACTAAAAGTTCAATTTACAAGAACAAATAAAACAAAATTCAATTCAAAGTTAAACATTCAATTCCTAACAAAACTACTCAAGTCAATACAAACTTAAACATTGAATTTACACCCTAGATAATCAATCCAATTGGATACAACCTCTCTACCTGTTAGGTAGGGGTAAGGTCTGCGTACAGACTACCCTCCCCAGAACCCATCTGTTGGGAACATACTGGGTTTGTTGTGGTTATAATCAATCCAATTCAATTCAATTTTAACATGACCTAAATCCTAGATTTCAAAAAATTCAAATTTAAACAATCAATTTAAACAATAATTAACTAATTCATAACGAAATAACAAGATATTAAAATTATACAAACAATGTAAGTTCAAATCGAAACCTGGAATTATCAAGAGGTGGAGGGGCACTGGCGGCAGTGGAAGCCGTAGCAACGGGCAACGGCTACAGCGACGAGGGGCAGTGGCGACGTAGGGTGGGGAATGAGATTTGTGTGAGGTAAATAGAGAAAGATATGGTAAAGGGTGTTGCATGTGTGAGGGAGAATAGAGGGGGGAGTTAGAAAATTTTGAGAAGAGAGTAAGAGAAATGAGGGAGAAACCCCATATTTGGGATCTGGATTTAGAAACACACACACACACACACACACTTTGTATAGCTTATTATAGTATATGTTAGTGTATTCATTATTTGTGTTTCAAAATAAAGTGTTAATATGTGATGACCCGATAGGTCATTTAGAGTTCTAGAACCTAATTATGTGTTTTGAAGCTTCTAGTAGCTTCTTTAAGCATTCTTCGATTTGCATGCGCAGTCCGGGTATTTTTTTGTTTGCCTTAAAAATTCATTTGAGTTGACTTTGGTCAATATTTTGGGCAAACGGATCTGGATTCGTGTTTTGATGGTCCCGGTGGGTTCGTATCGCGATTTGGGACTTGGACGTAGGCCCGAAATCGAATTCGGAAGTCCCTAGCCTGAGTTATCACACTTTGTTGAAATTTGAAAGTTTAAAGCTTAATGACTTTAAAAGTTTGACCAATGTTTGACTTTATTGATATCGGTCTGTATTTTGGTTTCGGAACCCAATATAGGTCCAATAATGTATTTATGACTTGTCTGTCAAAGTTGATGAGAAACGGAGTTGGTTTGATGTGACTCGAACGTCCGGTTGTGAAAATAGAAGTTTCAATGTTTTCTTGAAAAATTCATTTGATTTGTTGTTCAATTCGTAGTTCTAGATATTATTTTAGCGATTTGATTGCGCGAGCAAATTCATATGATATTTTTGAACTAATGTGTATGTTTGGTTAGGAGCCCCGAGGGCTCGGGTGAGCTTCAGATAGGCTACAGAGTGAAATTGGACTTAGAAACATAGCAGATGCATTTTAGTTTTTGGTGTCTGCTGCAGATCTCGCATTTGCGAAGAAACCATCGCATTTGCGAGCTTGGGCATGGCAGGGGGTACTCGCATTTGCGAGGAAAAAGTTCGCATTTGCGAACTTGCCAGTTCCGCTTTTGCGAAGGCAGAGTCTCATTGGCGACTCAGCACTATTTTGAAGACCTTCGCATTTGCGACGGAAGGTACGCATTTGCGAGGTAGCAGCGCTCGCATTTGCAATCATTGGGATTTGAAAAGAGTTCGGAATTGCGAACATGACATCGCAATTGCAACATCTGCAACTGAGCATATATGAGTTAGGCGAGATTTTTTATTCATTCTTTAAATTTTCAAAACAAGAACACCCTAGGGGCGATTTTCCCTAGCACCCTTCTTCCCCAAATCATTGGCGAGTGATTCTAATCCATTTTCTTTCAATCTTTCACTACATTTCCAAAGATTTCAACCTAAAATCTAGTGTTTTCATGGTGGAAATTGGGGGTTTAGGTAGAATTGGGGATTTTTGTAAAAATGGGATTTAGACCTTAAATTGATGTCGGATTTCAAAACAAATTACATAACGGGGCTCGGGGGTCAATAGGTAATCGGGGTTTTGTCCAAATTTTAGGTTCAGACAAGTGGGCCCGGGTGTTGACTTTTTTTGACTTTTTCAATAATGACCTAAATTGAATCCTTTGCAATCGTGGGTAGTTCATAAGGATTAATTTTTGAATCGTTTTGTTGGTTATTTGCTAGATTCTATTGGTTCGGAGGCTTGTTTGGAAGGCAAAGTTGTGGTTGAGCTTTGAATTGATCCTTTGAGCGAGGTAAGTGTCGTGGTTAACCTTGACTTAAGAGATTAAGATTTGTTTGCATATTTTCTACATGTTTAGATGTTGGTAGAACGTATATATGAGGTGACCAGTACTTATGCGTTATTGTTGGGTCAAAGCATGCGGTGGAACTATATATTTTTTTTTTTTTGCAATTTATTTCCTTCTTTGATCATATCCTGCTTAGTTCAGTTAATTATAAAATTGTCCATTCGTCACGCATTTATTAGCTATTTGAGATATTTGAGTATTGTTTTCCCGAAGTTTAGGACTGTATTGTGGAAACATTATTGATATGAGGCATGTTCTTGTTTATTCTGCCCCTTTTATTTAAGTTCACTGTTATATGGTAAGGGAGCGTGTTAATGCACGAAGGGTGATGTCGTTCCGTATGTGAGTGTTAATGAACGAAGGGTGATGACGTGCCGTATTATGAGTGTTAATGCATGAATGGTGATGTTGTGCCATGTTATGAGATTTAATGCACGAAGGATGATGTCGTGTCGTATCTATTGATTTATACTGAGAGTGAGAGTAAAAGCATGAAGGGTGATGTCGTGCATTATTCTTGTTTCACTGTGAGGTTGAAAGTAAAAGCACGAAAGGTAATGTCGTGCAATTGTTTTCATTTTGATTAATTGTCTTTACTAGTTAAAGGTGCATTGACTATTTTGGTTATCGTTTCTGCTGTATTACACGTATCTTGTAACCCTTTTTAGCATGTCCCCTCCCAATAGTACATGTGTAGCTTTTATATTGTTGTTATCTTGTACGTATAATGTTATATGCACGGGTTTATTATGTGGTGTCTTGTCATAGCCTCGTCACTACTTCGTCGAGGTTAGGCTTGACTGTTACGGAGTACATGGGGTCGGTTGTACTCATACTGCTCTCTGCACTTCTTGTGCAAACTTTGTTACCGGCCCTATCTATTCATGAGGCGTAGTAGCTTGGCTTTGCTCATTGGAGACTCGAGGTAGATCTGCTGGCATCCGCAGACCTTGAAGTCCCCTTCTATTTTCCCTATTCTACTATTTCTTTTCATTCAAAATAGTTGTATTTCTTTCAGACTCTGTTTATAGAAAATTCTAGAAGCTCATGAGTTGTGACTCCACATCCGGATTGTAGTAGATATTATGGGTATTTATGTTATTCTACACTCGGTTTTATTTTATTTTGTCTTAATTGACTTTATTTATTGAATTTGATTAATAATTGTCTTAACGACTCTCTAACGTTGGCTTGCCTAATAAGTGAAATGTTAGGTGTCATCACGGTCCCGAAGGTGGGAATTCCAGGTCGTAACAAGTTGGTATCAAAACACTAGGTTGCCTAGGTCTCACGATTCACGAGCAATCTTAGTAGAGTCTGGAGGATCGGTACAGAGACGTCTGTACTTATCTTTCAGAGGCTATGAAGTTTAGGAACAATTTAACTTCTATCCTTCTTTGTCGTGCGATTTTGTTCTCTCATTGCTATTTGAACTCTTCTATTCTTGTTCTTCCGGAGATGGCGAGAACACGTGCTACGTCTTCAGCTGGACAGCAGTCGGAGCCCCCGGTGGTAGCTCCTACGAGGGGCACAAGTCAAGGCTGAGGCCACTCTAGAGGCCGAGGTAGGGGCAGTGCTCAGCCAGAGCTCGAGCAACAGCACCAACAGTGGAGCCCAGGTGGAGTTTGATGAGGAGGTTCCAGCCCAGACTATTCCTGTTAAACCATCTCAGGTCCTAGAGGGGTTCATCGCCACCCTAGTGCTTAGGATGCTTTGGTCCGTTTGGTGGGTCTTATGGAGAGCGTGGCCCAGGCCGGTACATTTCCTACGGCACCATCCGTCTCTCAGGCTAGGGTAGTGTCACCCCCCAAACTAGGGGAGGCACGACTGGCACTCGATACTGTATTTGATCGAGTTAGCCACTAAACATACTAGCTAACTAAACTGGGGGCCCAACAGATCGGGCAGCACAACATCTGAAATACTAAGCCTGGACCGTTAAGGTCATGACCCGAATAACAATAAGTCATATAAACAAAGGTAGACAAGCCAAAATAATAAAGTACTAGCTGGCCGACGAGGCCGCGACTGAAGACATACATGCCTACACACATATATATATACATGCCAAGCCTATGGGCTGGAGACTGAAAGCTGCAAAAAGAAACCCAGAATACTGTGTCCACCATAGCCTCTAAGAGTATCATAAGCACTGTCGGAACAAGGCCCCGACTATACCTAAACTGTACAACAAAAGTAACCATCCTATGAAATCTCCAGGAAGAGGTGGAGCTTACCAACTCACAGTTGAACCCCGAAATCCTAGCGGAAGGGTCGATCAGAGTCCCTACCTGGACCTGCACGCACGAAATAAAAGTGCAGTGTCCCCAGGCAACGGGACATCAGTACGAATGAAAATGTACTGGTATGTAAGGCAGAAAGTAGAACCATACATAGCTGATGTAAAAAGGGTAATAGAGATACCACCTGACACTGAAACTCTGATAGCCTCCATGGCTGACATCCGACCTCATAGTAATCAAATATGCATGGTATGCTCGTGTAATCGTATGTCGTGAATACATATATATTGATGCAAATGCATGACATACCCAACCAAATGCTAGCAATGGCGGTCTCTCCCGGTAGCTAACCGGTATCATATTGCCAACCTGTGGCTATCTGTACAATATATATAGTCTTTCGGGCAAATAGGCCCCTTACCTCCGATTATAGCTCGAAGTCCATGCATAATATGCCATGTATGATATGAACTTTGAATGCACATAATAGGCCATAACAAGAACTTAGCCAATCTTGGCTCATTGACACTCTTATTCTCATAATCTCATAATCACCTTCGTATCGCATACAAATGTCTCGTGGAACCTCATATGTTTTTTGAATAAGCTTGAAAACTTAACTCGACTTTCAGAAAGATAACTTAACTCTGAAGATGTTCATAAAAATCGTAAGGTGCTTTACTTAGTCCTTATACCTGATTTCTTGATAATTAGTAAAAGCAAGTATTTCAAAAATCAAGTGTTTTAGTAGTTTAAACATAAAAATTATATTTGAGATTTTTGGAAATCGACGTATCACTTTAGAGATTTTAAAATACACTTTAACAAGGAAGAAGGACTGATCGCAAATACTAAATGCCTTTATTTTTAAGTCACACAACCCAAAGACGAATAAGAATTCATATATATGGACATATAGTTAAGAAAGCCAACAAAATGACATATATAGATGTTGAATACCCTATTTAACCGAACAAGTTGAATATCAACCTAATAGCATCATGAAAATACTTTAGCTACGATCCCAATGCCTTTCACAGAAGGTCTTTCTAGCAATAGAATAGTAAAATATCACATTTGGCGTCTTAGGAATTTCCTAGAATTCGTGCTAAAAGGAAGGACGAAGCTTAGCCTTAAAATACCTCTCCAACGAACATCCGAATGCTTGTAATTCCTTCACGAAAGTTGTTCCTTACGTTCTAAGCTTCGCAAACACTATATATATGCAGATTATACGCACCTATAAACGGTTCATAATTGAGTTTAAATCGGCAGATTTTCCATATAACCCTAACTTGACGAAACGTCCGTAGAACTTTGTAAAAACGATCATAAAAGAGTCCCAAGATGATTACCTTGTCAAACCAAGTATAAATCCTAAAGAACCAGCAAGAACAACAAATTCCTATCTTCCAAAAATAGCTCCAAACACAGCTAATAAAAGGGGGAAACGATTGCAAAGCGTAGAGATTGCGTTTCTAGGCACGGGGGCAAACTTTAACGATAGAAATCATTAAAAATGCACCTTAATCACTCAAGAACACCATGTGACCTTCTCTTCAGCTTTCTCACTGTTTTGGGACTAGAATAAAATGTTTTGGGGTCTTAAAAGTCGAATTTTCCGACTTATACCACTTGTTTGACCCGACCCGGTTCGCGACCCGGTTTCAGCCCGGACAGTCCGCGGTAAAACAGTCATAACCTTTTACTCCAATGTCGGTTTGATGTGAGGTTTTCTTGGCTGCGAACTAGACTCGTAGACCTTCGAATCGGTAGGTTTTGGGTCCTATAAACTTTATATATTGGGAGAAATGATCTGATATNTAACACATTATTCTTAGCATATTATACACTCTTAGTCTTATCCCACAGGTGCAAGTTAACTTAAACCTTCCGAATGCGCGGGGTGCTACCCGAGCCATTTCTTTAACCACGAACCTTTGTTTAAGGGATTCCTTTGACCTAAAGCTTTAGTTTAGTTCCTTGATATTACCACACATTTTCCGTCTTATTCTCCCAATGTGCTATACCCAATCATATATACCTAATATAACCACGCCACGTTACGTATATTATGTAAGAGAAGAGAAAAAATACACATGGGGTCTCACAGGTAGGAGCACAGACTCCCGCTACGAACACTCTGGAGCAGATGGCTCCCTAGTACCAGACTCCAGTAGCCCCGCAAGTTGGGCTAGTTCAACAAGTTATTGCGG
The DNA here is from genome assembly GCA_005239495.1 of Nicotiana undulata. Taxonomy (NCBI): domain Eukaryota; kingdom Viridiplantae; phylum Streptophyta; class Magnoliopsida; order Solanales; family Solanaceae; genus Nicotiana; species Nicotiana undulata. Next base: position 11,749 of record ML272523.1, on the reverse strand, counting down.
CATATGCCGTTGATGGACCATCTATGTTTGAGGCTTTATGGAGATTGGATAGGTTTACAATGCTCTTTCCATTTCACTTCAGTGGTGCACCTTCAGAGGACCCACATGATTATCTTGACAACTGTCATGAGGTGTTGCGGAACATGGGTATAGTGTAGATCAATGGGGTTGATTTTGCTACATTTTAGATGATAGGTTCCGCCAAGAAATGATGGAGTGATTATGTGTTGACTAGACCAGCTGGGTCGCCTGCTCTTACTTGGGACTAGTTCTCTCAGATCTTCCTAGAGAAGTTCCTCCCTATCGTATTGAGAGAGGAGTATCGTCAGCAGTTCAAGCGTCTCTGGCAGGGCAGTATGATTGTTACTCAGTACGAGACCCGTTTTGTGGATCTGGACCATCATGTTATTCTTCTGCTTCTTACCGAGAGAGAGAGAGAGGGGGTGATGAGGTTTATTGAGGGACTTGCTCAGCCTATCAAGTTGCAAATGGCTAAGGAGAGACCGGGAGTGGGATTTCTTTTCAGACGGCTACTAATGTTGTCAGGCGAGTCGAGATGGTTCTTGCACAAGGGGGGGATACGGGGCCTGATAAGAGGCCTCGTCATTCCGGTGGGTTTAATGGTGCCTCGTCTGGAGGCAGGGGTACTTTTGGTGGAGGCCATTGATTGGTGCCAACCCTGCACTACTATTGAGTAGCGAGGATGGTCGATGTAGTTTTACCCAACAAGGTCGGGATCGATTTCCACAGGGAGTTAATAAATTTGGAATTAGGTATTTATCTAAATCTAGATGTGTGTCCTGTTCCTAACTGCACTTCCACACAGGTTGGTGTTGATCCTACTTCTACTTCTATTCTATTGTATGCAAAGATTAAAACTAAGTACAATATTTTTTATGTTGGTTTTCAAGTGTTTAAAAGGACTAGGGTAGTGACTTTCGCCTAGGTGGATATCTAACGGGTATCAAGAATCTAGGGCAAGCTTGATTTGATTGGGGTCGTAATATATCTATCACACTCAAGTACTCACTCTATACCTCTCGGTAGTTTAACTGATTTTGCCCAATTTGTCTTTCTCAAGTCCAAATGGGTATTCATGCAATTCAAATGATATTAGCTCAAGTCGGGTATTACTATCTCTAGGTTTAACCCTTTAATTGGGGCTATCAATTTCTTGAGTTCACCCCAATTCCTTGCTAGCCTAGTTTTTCTAGACTTAGTCCCTCTTTCTCAAGTAGAGACTAAGTCATAAAGCCATGAATCAGTGTTTGCAACCACTAATTCTACAGTTCTAGCATGAACTAGGCTAAATATCACTAACCCATAAACAATCAAGCCCTAAAATTCAATACCCATTAAATACCCATATTAGGGTTGGGTCACAACCCTAGCTATGGGGTCTAGCTACTCATGGCAATAGCAGAAATCAAAGATATAGAGAAGATAAAATCCATAGTACTAAATTAAAATATGAAAATCTAATGTTATAAGGTAAATATTGTACAAAGTTGCCCAAAAAGGAAAACCTAGCCGTCTCACGTGCTCAGCAAAAACATAACATAACCTAAAATTGACAAAACTTTGTATTTGTACTAAGCTGAAATTTCGGGACAAAAATACCCATGCGGAGGTTTCGCGGCGGCGTAATTCTGACCGCGGCCGCACTCTTGCTTTCGCGGTCGCGTACTTTTGATCGCGGTCCGCATTTCTTCATTTCTAGATTTGGATTGAGCATGGTTTCGCGGACCGCACAATTTCCACCGCGGTCGCGTATGAGACTTCTACGGTCGTGTAATTTTGACGCGGACCGCACTTCTCACTTTTGCTTAAATTGTGAACTCTCTGAACCTCAGCAATCGCGACCGCGCCGGTAATTTCGCGGCCGCATCTTCCTATCACGGTCTACATTCATGTTTGTGCCAAAAAATTCATCTCTTTGATTCTCAATTTCGCGGACCTCGAAATAGTGTTCACGACTGCATTTAAGCTTTCGCGACCGCACAATATTGACGCGGTCCGCGTTTCTCATCTGTTGGAACAGTCTTTGTTTTTGTTCAAGTTTTGACTCCTTTATGAGTTGATTATGTCTCCTTTGGCTTATTTTGAACAAACCCTGCAAGCAAGCATATTAAGTTAGTTTCCGGGAATACCTTCACGCATTTTTGGCCCTAAACATAAGTAAAAGAGAGAAAATAATAGGCTAAAATCCCTACTTATCATCCATCCTCCCGAGCGGTTTTATTCAGTACTCCAAGCATCCCACTGTGCTTCACATGGTCGAGGCCCTCATATGGCTCATTCCAATCACCTTGCGTACAGCGCACCACCAGCTCCTATTAGTGCACCTCCGCTCCAAAGTATTCAGGGTGGTTACTCAGGTCGAAAGGGCCAGTTTCAGGGACAGTCATCACAGCAGCTGAGGTCTGGTTATACTTGTGGTGACCCGAGGCACATTGCTAGGTTTTTCCCTCGGGCACCGGGCAGCTCGCAACATCAGGGTTCTCATACCATGGTCCCGGCACCAGTTGCTACACCGCCTGCTCAGCCAGCTAGAGGCACGGGTCAGGCAGTCAGAGATAGAGTTCAAACTATTAGAGGTGGAGGTCAGGCCATTAAAGGTGGAGACCAGCCAGTTTGAGGCCATCCCAGGGACGTGGTTTAGAGCGGTGGGGCTCAGCCCCGATGTTATGCTTTTCCATCCAAGCCTGAGGGTGATTCATTTGACGTTGTTATCACATGTATTGTTTCAGTTTACCATAGGGATGCATCAGTTTTATTTGATTTGGTCTCTACTTATTCCTACGTGTCATCCTATTTTGCTTCAGATTTGGTTGTTCCTAGTGATTCTTTGAGTGCTCTTATGTATGTGTCCACACCCGTGGGAGATGCTATTATTGTAGATCCTGTTGATCGTTCGTGTGTGGTTACCATTGGGAGCCTTGAAACTAGTGTGGATCTTCTACTTCTCGATATAGTTAATTTTGATGTCATTTTGGGTATGGATTGGTTGTCACCTTATCATGTTATATTGGATTGTCATGAAAAAACGGTGACTTTAGCCTTGCTGGGGTTGCCTCAATTAGAGTGTAGAGGGATATCTGGCCATTCTACCAGTAGGGTTATCTTTTATGTGAAGGCTCGGCGTATGATCGGGAAGGGGTGTCTAGATTATTTGGCTTATATACGCAATTCTAGTGCGGAGGTTCCTTTCATGGATTTAGTTCTAGTTGTCCGTGAGTTTCAGAGGTTTTTCCTACAGACCTACCGGGGATGCCACCCGACAGGGATATCGACTTCTATATAGATTTGGTTCCAGGCGCTCAGCCCATTCTATTCCGTCGTACCGTATGGCCCTGTCATAGTTGAAAGAATTGAAGGAGAAGTTGCAAGATTTGCTTGATAAGGGCTTCATTGGACCTAGTGTCTCGTCCTGGGGTACACCTATGCTGTTCGTGAAGAAGAATGATGGATCGATGAGGATGTGCATAGATTATCGGCAGTTGAACAAAGTCACCATCAAGAACAAGTATCCATTGCCGAGAATTGATGACTTATTTGATCAACTTCATGGTGCCCAGGTGTTTTCGAAGATTGATTAGATGTATGGCTACCATCAGTTGAGGATTAGGGCATCTGATGTCCCTAAGACAGCTTTTCGGACTCGGTACGGGCATTATGAGTTTTTAGTGATGTCCTTTGGGTTGACAAATGCCCCACAACATATATGAATTTGAAGAACCGAGTGTTCAAGTCCTATTTGGACTCCTTTGTGATTGTGTTTATTGATGATATCTTTATCTACTCCCGTAGTCGAGAGGAGCATGAGCAGCATCTTCGGATCGTACTTCAGATTTTGAGAGACAGCTAGTTATATTCCAAGTTTTCAAAGTGCGAGTTTTTGTTGGAGTCAGTCGCTTGCTTGGGGTACATCATATCGATAGAGGGCATTCAGGTGGATCCTAAGAAGATTGAGGTCATTCAGAACTGGCCTAGACCCACCTCAGCCATGGAGATCCGGAGTTTCTTGGGTTTGACGGGCTATTATTGTCGGTTTGTGGAGGGGTTCTCATCTATAGAAGCCCCATTGACCAGGTTGACCCAGAAGGGTTCCCCATTCAGATGGTCAGATGAGTGTGAGGCGAGATTTCAGAAGCTCAAGACTGCTTTCACTACAGCGCCAGTGTTGGCGTTGCCCATAGGTTCAGGATCTTACACAATATATTATGATGCATCCCATGTTGGGCTGTGTGCGGTATTGATGCAGGATGGCAGAGTGATTGCATATACGTCGCGATAGTTAAAGGTTCCCGAGAAGAATTACCCTATCCAGGACTTAGAGTTGGCAGCCTAAGTTCATGCGCTGAAGATTTTGAGGCACTACCTTTACGTCGTGTCTTGTGAGGTTTTCACGGATCATTGGAGCCTTCAATATTTGTTCAAGCAAAAGGATCTCAATTTCTGAGGAAGAGGAGCTGGTTGGAGCTATTGAAAGACTATGATATCACCATCTTGTATCATCCTGGGAAGGCCAATGTGGTGGTTGACGCCTTGAGTAGAAAGGCAGCGAGTATGGGCGGCCTTGCGTAATTCCAGTCGGTGAGATACCACTTGTATCATATATTCATACTTTGTCCAATCAGTTTGTGAGGTTGGATATTTCAGAGCCCAGTCATGTCCTAGCTTGTAAAGTCGCTCGGTCTTCCTTGTTTGAGCGCATCAGGGAGCGGCAGTATGACGACCCTCATCTGCTTGTCCTTAGAGATACAGTGCGACACGATGGTGCCAAGCAGGTTACTGTTGGATATGATGGAGTTTTGAGGATGCAGGTCGTATTTGTGTGCCCAATGAAGATGGACTTTGTGAGTTAATTCTTGAGGAGGCCCACAGTTCCCGGTGTTCTATTCATCCGAGTGCCGCCAAGATGTATCAAGACTTGCGGCAACATTATTGGTGGAGGAAGATGAAGAAGGACATAGTTTCATATGTAGCTTGGTGTCTAAATTGTCAGCAAGTAAAGTATGAACATTAGAGACTTGGTGGTTTGCTTCAGAAAATAGAGATTCCTGAGTTGAAGTGGGAGCGTATCACTAGGGATTTTAATGTTGGACTCCCACACACTCAGAGGAAGTTCGATGCGGTATGGGTTATTGCAGACAGTCTGACCAAGTCAGCTCATTTCATTCTTGTGACAGTTACCTATTCTTCGAGTGGTTAGCTGAGATCTACATCTACGAGATCGTCCCTCTTCACGGTGGGCCCATGTATATCATTTATATTCGAGGAACGCAGTTCACTTTGCACTTTTGGAGAGCAAACCAACATGAATTGGGCACGCAATTTGAGTTGAGCACTGCGTTTCATCCTTAGAAGGATGGATAGTTCGAGCGCACTATTCAGATATTGGCGTATATGCTTCGCACATGTGTTATAGGCTTCGTAGGATCGTGGGATCAGTTCTTGCCACTTGTGGAGTTTGTCTACAACAACAGCTACCAGTCGAGCATTCAGATGGCTCCTTATGAGGCATTGTACGGGAGGCGGTGTCGATCGCCAGTTGGATGGTTCGAGCCTTGGAAGTCTCGGTTGCTAGGTAAGATTTGGTACAAGATGCCTTGGTACAACTCAGTCCAGGCAGAAGAGTTGTGCTGACCGTCGAGTTTGTGATGTTGCATTCATGGTCGGAGAGAGAGTATTGCTTCGAGTATCACCCATTAAGGGTGTGATGAGATTCAAAAAGACGGGCAAGTTGAGCCCTAAGTACATTGGACCCTTTGAGATTCTGGAGAAGGTGGGTGAGGTGTCTTACATGCTCACGTTGCCACCTAGTTTATCAAGTGTTCATCCCGTGTTCTATATATACATGCTCCGAAAGTATCACGGTGATCCGTCCCATGTGTTAGACTTCAGTTTTGTCCAATTGGGCAAGGATTTGACTTACGAGGAGGAGCCAATGGCTATTCTAGCCCAGGAGGTTCGACAATTTAGATCTAAGAGTTATCCTTCAGTTCGAGTGTAGTGGAGAGGTCAGTCGGTCACGTCAGCTACTTGGGAGTCTGAGTCAGATATGCGGAGTAGATATCCACACCTTTTCACCAGCCCAGGTACTTTTCAATGTCCGTTCAAGAAAGAATGATTGTTTTAGAGGTGGAGATTGTGATGACCTTATAGGTCATCTAGAGTTTTAGAACCTAATTCTATGTTTCGAAGCCTCTGGTAGCTTCTTTAAACCATCCTCAATTTGGGTGTGTAGTTCGGGTATTTTTTCGAAAGGCTTTTATGTAAAAACTTATTAAAATGTGAAATTTTGCCTTAAAAATCTATTTGAGTTGAATTCGGTCAATGTTTTAATTTATCCAGGTAGCTCGACTAACATAACTCGATCGACGGTCGTAGAACAGCTCGGCCTATAGAACCAGGTTCTGCCCGCAGCCCAAGTACTAAACAGCTTCAACATGGAATGTGAAACCACCAAAGGCAAGATAACTTTTCCAGTGAACGTGGATGGGACCATCCAAGAAACAAAGTTCCAAGTGATCGAGGGTGGTATGAGGTATAATGCCCTATTAAGGAGGTCGTGGATCCACAATATGAGGGTAGTGCCCTCGACGCTTCACCGGGTTCTAAAAATCCCAACACACGAGGGATTCAAAACACTCTACAGGGTACAACCCGCCGCCAAGGAAATGTTTTCCATCGACGAATTGATACCAGTATCGGCACTCTCATCAACGAAATGGCCAAACTCGAAAGGAAAAGAGGAAGCAAAATAGCAACCACAGACACCAGCCTCGACCCAATTAGAAAAGCAAGGAACTAACGAGGATTATGACTATGGGGTCCCTCGATCCTTCATAGTCCTCTTGATTCTGACACCACCAAGTCGACGGTCGAAGAACTGGAACAAATCATACTAACTAAACATTAGCCCGAACGAAAGGTATACGTGTGCAGGGGGCTAGCTCCCGAGATCAGGGAAAAACTTATTCAATTCCTTAAAACTAACATGGATTGCTTTGCTTGGTCCCATCTCGATATGAAAGGGATCCCACCGGAAATCACCACTCATAAACTAATCCTGGATCCGAAGTTTCATTCGGTGAAGCAAAAAAGAAGACCCATGCCCGAGGTCAAGCATGCTTTCATCAAAGACGAGGTAACTAAACTTCTTAAAATAGTATCCATTCAGGAAGTAAAATATCTTGAATGTTAGCAAACGTAGTAGTAGTCCCTAAGAACAAAAACAAACTTAGAATGCGTGTAGATAACAAAGATCTAAATAAAGCATGCCCCAGCATCCACCTTGGGCTTACGAGGCTTCCTTGCTGGGTTTTTGTTTCCGAGCCCAGGGGACTCGAAGCTCTTTTTCTCTTTCTCTCTATGGACGGATTTGGAGCTGATGGCTAGGGAAAGACTTCTTCTTCACCAGAAAGGGGTCTCATTGCAACATCCTTTCCTAGACCTGCAAAAGAAAAAAGATATAAGTTCGAGAAAGGTCAGAACAATAACCTAGTCGGGGCAGAAACTTACCATGGTTACGAGCCTCCCATCGACCTTTTGACAACTCCATCCAGGCACGTTCCGAGTAAGGTCTCTGTGACACTAGGCCTTTGACACATTGCTTCAATGTCGGAATCGGGTCCGGCATCTATGCCACAACTGCAACACTAAAACATAGATGAGCAAAGAAGATAGAAGGTAAAACAACGAATTGAACATTCAAAGGTGAAATATACTTCCGTTTCATGTTCCACTTCTCAGGGAACGACATATCTTCGGCAGGGATCAGGTCCGAAGTCCTTATTCGGACAATTCGGCTCACCTAGCCTCGATCCCGAGACGCGTCTATACTGGGGAAAAGGGCTCTACTGGCCCGGCGGTCAAGCTTAATCAGTCCTCATCGGTAGAGCTGGGGACTGTAAAGGCGCATGAGGTGATCGAAGGTGAAGGGACATCCCTCGATTTTGCTCGTAAATAAATGGAGGAGAACAACTATTCTCCCGAACGAATGGTGGATTTTGCCTAGGGTGACATTGTATCTTTTACATAAGGCGGCGATGATGGGGTCTAAGGGATTAAACGTGAAGGGGTCTAAACACTTAGATACTCCTCCACGTAAGTGGTAATTGATTCCTCAGGAGTAGGAACGACCACATCCTTTGTATCTTCTACATAAGGCGGCGATGATGGGGTCTAAGGGATTAAACGTGAAGGGGTCTAAACACTTAGATACTCCTCCACGTAAGTGGTAATTGATTCCTCAGGAGTAGGAACGACCACATCCTTTGTATCTTCTACATAAGGCGGCGATGATGGGGTCTAAGGGATTAAACGTGAAGGGGTCTAAACACTTAGATACTCCTCCACGTAAGTGGTAATTGATTCCTCAGGAGTAAGAACGACCACATCCTTATTTACCCAGTTACACTCCTTTTTGACCTTTTTTAGGATGTCCTTGGTGATGGTGCATATATACCTCGACATCGACTCGCATTGGCCCTGCACTGAAGGGGTCTTTTCTATTTTGAAGTTAGTGACGGTTAGGCAGCCTGCCAGAGTGGATTCCTCAGGGTGGGGCTCCGCCACAACCTCATCATCGGTGAGCCGTGATGAAGAAGCAGCCTCTTTTTGTGGCAAAATTTTAGAAGTTTTGGCCATTTATGAACAATAAGGAAAAAAGTAAGGATGATATTGTTTAACCAAGAATTAGATCCTTTGACCAAAGCTACTTTTAGGATGAACGCGGGTTACTGATAATCAAGGAAATATGATTAAATAAAGAAGAATAAGTAAAAAGCAATAGTATGATGCTCAGAAATTAAAATGTATTATATTCGAAGTCATGACCCCCTTTACAAGTTACATTCCCCTCCTTTATATAGGGGGTTTCTTAATATAATGTCTACTTCTTGCAATGATCGTCCATTAATGACTAATTATTACATTAATGAGGCGTTATAAAGGATGACCGTAACTGTTGTATGAAGGTTACATAACGTATGAATCATTAATTGAGGATTCCTGAATCTTCCCGTAGCTCGGTCTGGATTCATTCTGACCGTGTATCTTTCCTTTCTCAATCAGGTTGAGTTGCCCGTGGCTGATTACCTTGTAGGTTTATTGATCCGCGACTCTTTGTTCCGTACCTCTTTATAGAATCATATCCAGCTGCCGCGTTTTCCTTGGTCCACGTAGCTGACTGAGTTGTCATGATTCACCTTACGTGTGAAACTCTTTTTTACCAATACAGATAGTCCCCCCACTTACCATTTATTTATCGATTAATATTTGGTAAGTGGATACGCATTTATGGCGGGAATATTTTGCCGCCGCTTTTCCTTGAAACATTGTATCCTTCTCTGAACATAGGAGTCGTTTGTCACTTCCATTTAATGCTTAAACCACGTGTCCCTTCCGGATTGGTTCTGCAGTTACTCGGCACCTTTTAGGGCTTTTTGCGGTTGCGTCAGTCACGAAGTGACACCTTCAATTATGACTTTTCATCATTGTTTTTCCCATGTTTGACGGTTGTCCTCAAGTATAAATACCTCTCTTCTTTTCTTTACTTCCACGAAACACTTTCTAGCTTGTTTCTTTTACTTGTAAAGAACTTCTTCTTGCCTTCATAAACATGTCTTCTTCAAATCAACCCAAAAGAGTGATAGACGTTGAGAGTTTAACACCTTCTTCTGCTCCGACTAGGAGTCGGAGGGGTGGTAGACTAAGGAGTCTAGGATACACTCCTTTGAGAGGCTCTTCTTCTTCTCAGATAGTCTCCCCTCCTTCTGCTAGGTCTTTAGTTTCTCCAAGGGCTAGGCCTTCCAGGTCTTTGTCTAGAGGTAAAGATGAACACCTTCGTGAACCTCGAGTTGACAAAATCATTCCTGCCGAGTTTGTCTTTACTAGGGACAATCAGATCCTCGTAGATCAGTCTTCTTCCCTTGATAGTGTTGAGAGATATCCCACTCTCATTACTGAAGGTCGGATTTCTCTTGTTCGTAGGGAATGTTTTTGGAGGTCTGATTTCCCTGTATATATTTCGAATAGCAATCAAAGAATAACGTCTTATAAGACGGGATATTCTTTTGTTTATATCTACCCTTTTACTTTAGGGTTTAGACCTCCCATAGATCCAGTCATAATCAAATTCTGTCGTTTCTTCAATATTTGCTTAGGGAAAATTGGTCCGCTTGTGTGGCGAGTTGTCGCGTGTCTTAGGAATTTAGCTACTTTAGCCTCGGTTCCCTTTACTTTTAACCATCTTATTCATATTTATTCTCCTACCTTATTCCGGCAAAGGGTTTTTACTCTGGCTGCTAGGAGTAAAAGAGTATTGGTAACCCCTAGAGATGATAAGGACAAAGGTTGGTACCTCCGGTATGTCGCTATGCCCACTGTTGGTTTAGTGGGTGAGAAAATCTTCCCTTCCCTGAGAAGTGGAATCGTGCACGTGAGTATATTTTAGCTCACATTTGTTACTTTTCTTCTTTTTACTTGAAGTGTTTTATTAACACCGTATCTGTTTCTTTTTCCTTCAGCAATCATGGGTACTGTTGAGAATGTCTCCGGTATCCGTGATTGGGTAGAAAAATTGTTGTCTGTTTCTCCCCTAGAAGAAAGATCCTGGAAGTACTTTTCTGGGAAGTACGGTTGGCAAGTAAAGACCCACGGTAAGTGAATCTTTTGTTTCCGCTTCTTTCCTTACTCGAGCCTTTTTTCCTTTTTTGCACCTTTTTTCTTTTGATAGGGTTTTCTGCTCGTGGGGTGTCTGCTACGTCCATTCCGAAGATGTATTTGGCTCAGGCTCAAGAGATTATTGTTGGTTCTTCTTCCTCGAAGAGGAAGGTTGTTGAATCCCTATCTGTAGAAGAAGAAGAAGAAGGAAGAGATGGCACTTTGGTGCACAGGTCACGAAGAAGGAGGGTGATTTTGGACGATGAGTCTTCAGCCGGGGTTGTGCCTTCTGCGCCTGAAGTCATACCCTTTACCTCTGAAGATGTTTCTCCCTACATGCACATGAATCTGCGGATCACTTGTTTCATGAAGGTTTTGGTCCTGCTATTGATGAAGTCCCCTTGGCTGTCTTTCTCGCTTCTTTCAGAGAAGCTCGTTCGTCTGCTTCTGCTATTTCCTCCATTCCCTTAGCTATTACTACTCCTGTTGCTGCCATGCCCGTGGTTCTTTCACCACCTCAAATTTCCGTGCATGTTACTTCTTCTGCTCCACAAATTTCCCTACTTGTGGCTCCTTTACCTCAGCCTGCTTCGCCTGCTTCCCTGCCTCTTGTTAGAGAAGTAAGGTCTTCTAGCAGGGAGATAAGGCAAGTGCTTATTGAGGTTCCTGCTGGTGGGAGCCTTTTTAAGAAATCCGGCCAACCCGAAGTGTGGCTGAAGCCTTTGATTGGCCCGACAGAGAAGAACAAGCTTGATAGCCATAGCGCCCTTACATGGGCTAATGAAGTTGCCCATTCTTATTTGAAGGTAAAAATGTGTTTCCTCTTATTTCATTTTTGTATATGAAATCTATCGTGTCTAATTGATTTCCTTTTTTGCAGACCAATCTTATAGTCATAGAGCTTATGAAAAGGATTTCTAATACGGAGCAAGAGTTAAAGGAGTGGTATGCTGAAGCAGGGAGATGGAAGGGACAGTATGATAGATTAATGTCACGACCCCAAATCCTAACATGCCGTGATGGCGCCTATCGTGGAATTAGGCTAGACAACCATCACCTTACTGCGCTTTTTGTTCAA